>CM062816.1:1770641341-1770901794 GCA_031772625.1 Pinus tabuliformis
TTTTTCCAACAGAGGCAGCCAGTCTCTGCTGAGAGCCCTTTTTTGGAAGACAGGGAGCCCCAGATACTTGAAGGATGACCAAGAAGAGGTGGCTGCAAAGCCAAAACAGTTGGAGATGGCTTGAAGCGATCTGGCTGTAGCATTCCAGCAGAAGATATGACATTTGCCTTTATTGAGGCTGCTTCCTGAGTCTTCACAATAGGCATCCACCACATCTTTAAATCTTTTAGCCAAGGGCAAGGAGGCAGCACCCAGCAAGAGAGAGTCATCTGCGAAAAGCGCATGGTTTATGCTTTTGACACCTCTTGCGATGTTCAATCCCATTATTTCTTGATCAGCCTGCTTTTTATTCAAGAGGAAGCTGAGAACAGAAGCTTGGAGGACAAAGAGCAAGGGGGAGAGAGGACACCCTTGCCTCAGCCCTCTAGAGGCTTTGAAGAAGTCAGTGGCCCTCCCATTCACCAAAGGGGCAATCCATGGCTCACTGATACAAGCCTTGATCCAGTTGATAAATTTGAGGCCAAACCCAAATTTGTGCAGGACATCCAACAGAAATCTATGTCTCACCCTGTCAAAGGCGCTTTCAAGATCTAATTTGACAACCATTCCTTTCTCTTTCCGGGTCAAGCTTGAGTGAATCGCCTCTTGGACCAGGATAAAATTGTCCACTATCTGTCTTCCCTGAATAAAACCTCCCTGATTCTCAGGGATAATGTCAGGAAGAATAGTTTTCAGTCTGTTTGCGATCACTTTTGTTATCAGTTTGTAGCCTATATTGCAAAGGGAGATAGGACGAAATCTGGAGAAGGAGTTGGTGCCTTTTTCCTTAGGGATAAGGGCCAGGAAAGCCGAATTGGTGCTTCCCCCTATTTTCTGACAAGCTTGAGATTTCCGGACCATTCTGCATAAATCTTTTTCCACAATCTGCCAACAATTCTGCAAGAATCTGGCAGTAAAGCCATCTGGGCCCGGGGCCTTATCAGGCTCCATAGCAAAGAGGGCGGTTTTGATTTCATTATTAGTGACTTCTGCTTCCAAAAACTGATTCTTTCTGGCAGAAATCAGAGTGGGAACCTCATTTACTAAAGTTGAAGTATGCCCCAGACCCTCTTTTTCACTATACAGATTTTTGAAATGAAGGAAGGCAACGTTTTTTATACTTTGTATATCTCTGTGATTGATGTTCTCTTCCTTGATTTCGGAGATGGAATTGAAATTTTTCCGAGCTTGGGCTTGCTTGTGAAAGAAGGATGAGTTCCTATCTCCTGCCTTGAGCCAAAGCCTACGAGATTTGATCCTCCAATACTCTTCCTCGGCCGAGCTTGCTTTGAGAAGTTTTTGCTGAAGTTCCGCCTCCTTGTCGAGAACTTCTTTTGTGATCTCTTCATTTTCCGAGTTCAGGTGATGGATCTCGAGACATTCTTGTATCTTTTTCCTTTCCACTGCTGGGTTAGGAAGGGATTTTACCCAATTTTTCAATGCAGCTTTCACTCTCCTGAGCTTTTCCTCCCAAACAAAGAAGGCAGAGCCATTGACTGGTTGCTTCCAAGTATCTTTTACTAATTGCATAAAGGACTGTTCCTTGACCCAAAGGGGACTGAATTTAAAAGGGATAGGGCCTTGATCCATATGGGCCAAAAGATCAAGTTTGATGGGTCTGTGATCAGATACACTACAAGGGAGAATATGCATTCTAGATTCTAAACCAAGAAGAAGAAAAGTACTTTGAACAAGAAATCTGTCTAACCTTGCAGCAATATGACCCGGACCGAGTCTTTTATTGGACCAAGTGTACTTGCCCGACGAAGGTTTGATGTCGATCATGTCCCAATCCTGAAGCAGATCCTCAACCCATTCTCGCGCCGGATCCCTTACAATGCTTCCTCCACGTTTTTCAGCCAAAGTTAATGTGAGGTTTAGATCCCCGGCAATGATGATGTTTGCTAAATCTTCAGAATCTGCCAATCCTCTAATGGAATCCCAGCAGATCTTTTTCTCTCCTGCGCTGACTGGAGCATACACGTTAAAGAGACAGAGGGTCTCATCTGAATCAACGTGTTTCAGCTTTGAGAACAGCCAATGAGTGTTGGCGACCTCTTTAACCCTTGAAAATTTGTTTGCGTTCCAGAGAGTGCCCAGGCCTCCTGAGGCACCCCGGGCTGAGACAGCTTGCCCTTCACTTCTCTTCCACAGATTTTTGCCGATATGGAGGAAGGCCTTGTCCTCCATTTTAGTCTCCTGGATGAGGAGTATATCAGGAGATTCGGATCTTATCAGACTTTTGATGGCTTCTTCTTTTATTTTTCTCCCCATACCCCTACAATTCCAGGAGACGATCTTCATCACTTGCTTTTGGAATGGAGAGCTCCTTTAGAGCTCTGGGACTGATTTCTGGTCATCTTCGGTGTTTTAGCCAAGAGTTTCTCGAGGGTAGGTTGGCTTCCTTGGAGTTTGTCTTTATAAGTCTCCTGCTCTCTTTTTTCGCGGGCAGATTTTCGGCCTCTCAATGATCTTCTGGCCGAGGTTTGCGAATCTCCTATTTCACCTTCTTCTTCTGAGTCCTCCGAGCCTTGCACTTCCTCAGCCTCTTCTGTGGGTATCTCTTCCGTTCTGTCTGCATTACTTTCGACTTGCTTTGGTCCCGAGGGGGGCTCTTTGTGGGGCGATCCTTCATTTTGCATCTCTATTTCTTGGGTATCCTCTAATGTTGAGCTTAACTGTATAAATTTATTTCCTTGTTCTTCCATGTGAGGTGTTTGAAGCCCTGAGCCTGTCTGGGGAGCTTTACCATTGATATTTCCAGTTCTAGGGGCTTTGTTTTTGGTCCTTTTGACCTGCGTCCATCCTTCCTCCTTGCCTTTCTCCGCTTCACTATTTTTTGGACAGCCTCTAGCAAAATGGCCGTAGACCTGGCATTTCCTGCACTTGAACAGAAGTTGCTCATAATCCAGCTTTTGAACATGCGTCCAGCTTCCAACCCTAATCTTTATTGCCTCAGGTAGACCGACCTCAAGGTCAACTTCAACACAGATTCTAGCACAATCGTATTGGTCTTTACTGTTTGCTCGATCAATGAATTTACCCAAGGTGTTTCCGATGTGCTTAAGGGACTCCCAGTTCCAACAATGCATTGGCAGATTGGGCAATCTAACCCACACAGGGACGGCTGTGGGGACGTCAACTGCTGGATCAAAGTCAGGCGTCCACTTATTGAGATACAGCCCCTGAGGGCCCATGAAATAGGGACCATTACGGAATATCAGATCCTTATCTTCCTTTTCAGAGAATTCAAACAGGAAGAATCCCTTCCCCAGAAAATATGAGGTGACTCTACTTTTAATCAGCGGCACCCAGTTCCTCGTGACCCAACTCTCCGTAGTTTTGGGGGAGGGCCAGAGACTAGTGAACTGTCCAACAAAGCACGCTCAGCCAAAGAAAGGGTGACCTAAATCGGTTTCTCAGGAGGAAGCGAGATCTCAGGGATGTCATCCAAGCGTTTCACAAATTTCGCAGCCTCGGTCGTTTTCTTTTTTGGAAGAGAGTTCAGCAGTTTGATAAAGGCCTCGGCTTCAGAAAGGGGGGGCGTTGATGACTCCATTGAAGAAGCCTTAGCTCGATCGAATCGAGCTCACCCAAGTCCCAGCGGACATAGTCCTTCAAGTCTGCTCAGAGAAAAAGCCCCAGGAAATCAGTCAGAAAAGCAGGGGCCGAACCAGTGCAATGGAAAACCCACCTCGCAGGATCAAAGTGCCTCGGGGGAGAAGGCTAAGCCCTCTGAAACGGCCACAGGGCCGAGGCGACGGCCTCAGTCACAGGGGTTCAGCTGCAGAGCGGCGTTCAAGCGCGCGGTCTGATATTAGTAAGTCATGTTATTGACCATCACTTGATGGTAAAGTTATGCATGGATTGCATAGTTATGAGTGAGGAATTTCTTAATTAAATATGGGTTAATTACCTTGGAAATTGTGTAATGAAGGAGGAGCTTGGTAGGCAACATATTTAGCTAAGTATTGACTTGAGCTGGTTTGTGAAGTAGTGAGATAATTTGTACTTATGCAGAGATTGTTCGGGTTGAACAAACATTGTATTTTCTTCTCAGATCTTCTAGTTAATGCAATATATAGATAGCAGGGTTTTTTAGCTGTTGCTTTCCCCAAAAAAGTATTATGTTATGTGCGATTGAAATTCTTCCTTTTCTGCTTCATGATTTCATCGATCAAATTTTTTTGTTTCCACTGATGAGTAGAGTAGATTCAAGTCTTTTGTTTTAGCATATCACATATCTGGCTAAAATATTTTGCTAAAATATCCAGCTGCCCATATTTTTCAATTGTGATGAAGTTTTGTTATAATCTCCGCTAAAACGTCTGCTATCACAAACATAAGTTTTAGCAGATTTTTTTTAACAATTTTTGTCAATTTTATAACACTGAAAACCTCTGTTATAACCTCCACTAGAAGGTATTTTCTTTGTAGTGTCACCATTTCTAGTATATAGCCTATGTCCACAAAAAGGTTATCACATCCAGACATATATGTGGAGATATTCACCATTTTTGGTATATACCCTATGATCACAAAAAATATATTACAATCTAGATTGAAATGTTGTCTTTGTATGTAGTCTAATCAAGTTAAAATCTAATATATTTCCTTACATCACAAAATTTATCAGTAATTCTAGAAAATGAAAAACAAATGTTCTATATGAATAGGAAAGAGTCTATGTAATATGGATTTTGTTTTTCCTTTGCAATTTATCATTGAAAACAATGTAAATAATCCCACCTTAGATAATGCATCAACAATACCTTTATGTTCCATGTATGTTGTATGTTCAACATTTTAATTATTTTCATGCAATTTCATTGTAGTATGTTGTAATCTTCATGCAAATACACTTTATTTCTTTTGGAAAATACTCAAATATTTTCGCATTCCTACTCTTGCAAATACCCTAGAAAATGTAAAAAGGAAGTCTAGTGCGATATACCTCGTATCTTCCCTTGCAAACAAACTTCCAATGTAGAGGGATTCCAATCAAAAGATATATTTAAGATATTCAATGCACCAGGCTTCCCACTTTAAAATCTCATTTTTCTAGGCCAACCATCCAAAGCATTGTGTATTTGTATGCATGACATTTGAAAGATCCTAATACAAAATGGTATGTTTCGATAATGTAATTTAAAAAATCAATGTTATATTTGAGATATAATGGGATTTTAATTTTTAATTTGTTGATCTATGATTAAATTATTTTTCTAAAAATTTTAAAAATAAAGTTATTAAGAAAACTGTATTAAATTTTATTTTATAATATGAAGTATGATCGTGTAAAACGATAATAGAATTGGAGATTTCAATTGGTTAATTTACATGTTATGTAATAGTTTTTAAAGTGGATATTTTTAATTTATTATGAATATAATATAATATAATATAATTTTGGTTTAGCCTAACTTATAGCAGAAATTGTTTTTTTCACTACTATTTTTTCTGGTTAATTTTAATCAAAATCCGACCAGAGATTTTAAAAACTTGAGTTTAAATTATTTAATTTGCATAATTCGAGTGCTCTATGGGTTTTTTAGGGTGTTGAATTCATTTATACATTCAAAAATGTATTTAATCAACAACAAAAACTTGAAATTCTATTGCGGGATTTTCATGAATTTGTCTATAAATTAGACTACACCTTCAATTTTTATATATTTTGTTTTTTTTTGAAATATTTTTATGGAAAATTTTATAAATATTTATTTCAATAATAAATTTATGAAAAATATAAACTTGAATTATATAATTAAAAGCATTTTTAAAGTTTTTCAAAATTTTAAATATTTTTTCTATTTAAAAATATAACTTAAATAATATAAACTTACAATCTCACTAAATTTATATCTAAATATTTAAAAAATAAATTAATTAATTCTTATCTAAATATTTAAAAAAATAAATTAATTAATTCTTATTGCTGGATTATATTTATGGCAACTCTTTTTTTCTTTTATAGATTGATTATCAGCTAGTTGTTTTTAAATAAATTAATTCTTATTGTTTGATTATATCTATAGCAATATTTTTCTTTTTCTTTTGTAATGTGTTTGTATTGAGATTTTTTTGGAAGTTTTTCTCGTTTAATTTCTCTAAAATTAAGAAGGAATTTATTGAAATCACAAGTTTGATGGTAACCCCTGCACAATCAAAATGGTGTAGCGGTTTTTCATGGTACTAAATCTATATACGCAGTCAAATAACCACTTTAAATAACACAAATTAAAATTTCACCTCACATTTTTCTACCAAATTCTAGTAAGAGAAAGTCCAAAAAATTACTAATTTTATTTTGATTTAGTTTTTCTCCGCGCACTGAATACGTGGCAAAGTAAGTTCTCTACCAACGTTAAAGAACGGACCGCTTTGGGGACCAATAAATCCCATGCTATCCGGTTAAAGAACGGACCGCTTTGGGGACCAATAAATCCCATGCTATCGGGCCATAAATGAACGGCAGGTGTTTATGCCCATCGTTCGATTTTGCTAAGGCCGAAATCGAACGGTGGGCATATACACCCGTCGTTCATTTATGGCCGGATAGCATGGAAAATATGGCTCGCCACGGCTTTGCCTTCAATACAACTCCTGTACGCTCATTTCTAGAGTTTTGTTATGATCGTATGGAGAATAGTTATTAATGATAATAAATTCTGTATAGTTGAGTCGTAAACATAACTGCTTTTTAAAATATTTTTCTGGCTTAAATATAAATAATTATTTTTTTAAATTAAACATTTATTTTATATAGATAAATATAGATTTAGTCAGATAAATTTATTATATCTATAATTTTTAATGAGGTAATTTAACAATTATGTTTTTTTCTCTAAAAGTTATGGAAATTTCGACTATATTTTAAAAAAAACAGCATTCATAATTTTAGGTGTCTTAGACGATTTTGATGGTGCTAAATCTATTTCCACAATCAAAAACATGATTCAAACACAGCCTTTACAAGATTTTTTGAAATTTTTCTGCCCAGATTCCAACCATTTTTGGGGCAATTTCTCGATCCCCTCCGACTCCATTGTTAATTTGATTTGAGAAAAAACCATTTAAAAAAAATAGAAAATTCAAACATTTAAATTAAATTATAATATATATTTTATAAAAAATAAAAAATAATATACAAATTAGTTAAATTAAATTATAATATATATTTTTATAATAAAATAATAAACAATATACAAATTAAATTATAATTAACAAGTGTTGCATGCAGCCGGTAGTCCCTGTCGGGGTCTGTTAGAAGGTCTACCTTGCAGATGGCATACCCACCGAAATTTTTTCGAAATTATTTTTAAATGATTTGTATTATTCATAGTACAATACTGAAATCGTAAGAGTAATTTTTTATTTTGTAATAAAAAGATGTTGGTCGAAATTGTTTTCAAATTATTTTTGCAGATTTGTTTTTAAACGAATTGTATTGGTCAGAGTACAATGCTGAAATGGTAAGGGAAGTAATTTTTTTTATTTTTTAATAAATATGTCTTGTCTATTGTTGGCAAAGCAGTGGTGGTATAACCATGAATGGGAAATCCAATATAGTTATTGAATTAATTGTTCATTCTGAAATACAATACACTATATAAGACATTGAACTTTGTTGGTCATTATGAAATACACGATGTAATTACTGAATTAATTGTTCATTCTCAAATACATGATATAAGACACTGAAGTTGTTATTCATAATTTGTTCATTCTGAAATACATGATATAAGACGTTGAACTTGTTATTCATAACTCGTTCATTCTGGAATACATGATATAAGATGTTGAACTGGATGTTCATAATGAAAGACATAAAAATAGATGGTTTTATGATAATAAAAAAACTAACATGTGAATGTGATTTATTGTTATAATATTTCCTTGTAGTTTAGGCCTATTACTCAATAACTTAAATTTTTCGAAATCCCTAGAACATGGTTTTCACATAAGAGCGTGTGAAATGTTACGAGTAAAAAAATATTGTAGGTATATTCAAATAAGTATATGGGAATAGTTTACTTTCATTAATTAAAAATTAATAAATTTATTATATTTTTCTTTATTATTTTTATTTAAATAAAATTTTAACTATAAATTATTATATATATATATAATTTATTTGATAAATAATTTAATATAAAATTATTTTTCAAATATTTTAATATATAAAAAAAATTAAAATATAATTTTTTAAATTTTAATTAATTATCCATCATTATAATTATAGATCAATAATAAAGAGTTAAATTTTACACCAAACTAGCTGCTCAACCTTGACACCCAAACAAAGAGCACTTTCGCACATTTCTTTGGAGTAGTCTTTAACGCGACTTTTTGAAAGCTTTTACGGCGATTTTTTCCGGTGAAAATCCGGCAGTAATTTATTGGAATCCAAGTTTGATAGCTAATTTCTGCACAATGAAACCGTCCCAGGGGTTTTTCAGGGTGCTGAATCCGAATATGCAGTTAAAAAACCATTTTAACTGCAACAAATCATGATTTCATCTCAATTTCTTCCGCCGGATTCCGTCACGGGAATCTCAAAAAGTCGCATTATAGACTACTCCCATTTCTTTCTTACACTTTGCTTATTCTGTCAGTGTCGTCCATTGGCTGCTCCGATTAGCTAATTTCTTTATTCAACAACTGATTATCCCTTTGTGTGGACTGTGACAGGCTGGACCTGCAGGCGTCTTAATGCACATAGAGGTATTCTAATCCATTTACAACACATTGAGACAGGTTTTTAAGTGTAAGCTTCCCGACACCGCCACCCTCCGCACTGGTTTTTTTTATTACCATACTTCATAGAAATTGATCGTTCAAATGACATGTGTGGTTCAACAGACGTGGTTCCTTATACTGCTCGCATTCCATCCTTCGCCGACATGTGGGGATGGGTTATGGTACTCCCGAGAATTAGATGCTCGACACTCTCTGCCAGTTAAAATTGACATACTCCTTCATCTTTCTTACTTAATACTTAATTCTGCCAGGGAAATACTTTAAAATTTTAATTTTGGGTAAGTATGGATGCAACTGCCATACTTGTCTTTGATTGACTACTCTCACCACTACCAGAAGATGTAGCAGTTGCTGCAGCAACCGCAGAAGCTACACCAGCAACTGAAATAACAGCATGAAGTTGTGCATTATGAACCCGGGTCTCTTCTTTTTTCTTCTCTTTTATATCTTTTAGCCACCGTCTTACTGTTTTTGCCCCCAAAATGTGTTTTTGTTGAGTTGACAGTCTTACAGAACTGCCAATAAATTAAAATTTGCAGGGTTAGAGTCTTCAAGCAAACACTAGGTATCCTAGTACCATAGCATTCTCTAGATGAGCTACCCTACAGGTGGCATGACTGGAAAAAGAGAAGGGGGTTGTAATAATCCCTCCGCCACTCCAGACAAAAATTTGTTTCAAAGAAGTTTTATATAAATTTTAAACTCCCAGAATGAAGCTGGAATGTGACCCATATAGTGAAAATAATATTAAGACATTCAAGAATCCCAATAGCAAAGTTGTTCTTATGTTTAATGGCAAAGTTGACCTATTGTGGTGGATAACAGCTACTCCATTCAACACGCAGAACCTTCATGGCTTTCATTGGAATGTCGAATATCTAACGCCTGCTAGTCTTTGAATCAAAAGCTTATATATTTTATCTTCCAGCTATTTTTATAAAGAGATCAAACATTCACTTTGAATCAAAAGCTTATATATTTTATCTTCCAGCTATTTTTATAAAGAGATCAAACATTCATAAAAAGGGTAAAATATCTTCATTGTGCACGGATGAAAACACCAATGCGTTCCAAGATTGAAGCAATGATAGAGGTAAGGCTCTCCGTTGTAAATTTATTATACTTTTCATTCAAATGTATAAGAACCAGAACGATTGTAAAGGAAGCTGAATGTAAATACCATAACTTTACCCAGTAGCAGAATACAAAAATTGAAACAAAGAACCATATAACGAACCTAAACCTACACATCAGAATTGAAAGCTTGTTGCAGTAAACCAGGCTTGAAGAAGATAATATCAACCACATAACATATCTAAAATTCTCTTGCACAATTGCTGTCTAGGTGTGGCAACACAGAGGTGATAAACTCATTGTTGAATACATTCAAGAAACATGATTTATTAGGTTTCATGATCTGCTCCAGAAAACATTGTAAAATAACATACCTTGAAATCATCAGATCCCCTTGGTGAAACTGGAGGACTCCCATTAAATGAGCCAGCACTTCGGATACTCAGTGGACCACTGCGATGCAGACTCTTTCTTGATGTCAGATGGCATTGTTCCCGTGAAGGAAACTAATTCATGAGATTCCAACAAACAGCTATACAAAATATAATGACAATCTTGACATCAAAGGCTCTGACAGAAACCTAGAAAGGATCTCTGGAATCTAAACGCAAAAATAAAGGCAACAATTAATACTTCAAATTCCATAGTCGAGTAAAAATGTAGATCAGACTTGTAAGGTTAGTTGTATTTAAAGTCAATTTAACCCTAAATCTACATTGATATCATTTCAAACATCAAAGCAGCTGAAGCATGCAAGGTACATATCAGTCAAACAAATTAATCCACAAGCCCATCAAATACAAGAAATCTGACTGCAAAGTAAGGATACAATGGAAGCCTACTTGGATCCAAATTACTATCCCCACACAACTGTAAATATGTTACTCCCTTTTATGATTTTTTACCATCATTCAAATAAATTATATATTTCTATTCAACTTTCCCACTTATTCTTAAGGGTGTGAAGATGCCCTTGCATCTTCTGATTTACACTATTATATCCTCTAAAAAGAATAAAGACACATGTTATGTCAGAAATAATGACAAACCCCTTAAAGACAGTATAACCTTATGCAAGCAGTAAAGACCTTTAAGAAAGACTGCATATATCCGTGCACTCTACAGGGGTGTTGCGCTGCGGAAGTGGCAGGATAGACAGATAATGCAACAAGTGCCTGCTGACACTGAACAGTTACTTGAGCAGTAATTAGCATACATTCTTGGCACCCTGTGGCCATTATAGTGTTATTTTGTCCTCATTATAGTTTCGAGACATTGCCTTAATTTTTTTTGACAGAACCAGCACGGAATACCAACAATGGCTAAATTACTTATTTATCTTCAGGTTTTAAGGAAAAAGTGTCTAGAATACACTCGTGTGAATAAAAAGACAATTAATGGTTCAGATTCCACAGCTAAGTAACAGGATTAGTGGGTGGAAACCACAAAGGTCGTAGTTCTAATAATTTTCATTCAATCGAAAGCATTTTCAATCTACAACTGCCCATATTTATAATCTATACCAATCACTCCGTAATGCAACCACCACATGGAGCACTCTATCAGAACCTCGTTTGACACAACAATAAACATTAGACCACCAGCAGACAGCATACCTTACCAGGTAGTTTCACTACATATATACCTTAACATTTTCGATTGATAAATTGTGTATATCGAGAATCGCTAAAACATTACATCAGAAGGAGCTTATACAGCTCGTTATGCATCAAACAAGCAAACATCCGAAACATCTGGCTGTGCTAATGAATAGACAAATCCGATTGCCACAGAAAACAGAAGCAACCTGCCTAGATCCACATTACTGCTTGAAGCTAGCATTTGCTAAGAGTATTGGCTTGTAGTCTGGTATTAAACTTATTAGTTTGTTTGACATAGAGGGGTTTCTATTTCCGCTGACTGAGCGTAAATAAATGCTCTTACCAAATACTCGTTCTTTGACTAAAAACAATCTAAATTACAAGGACAATGATGGATCTTGCACCAGAGTTATACAAACGTCAAAGAAAAACAAAGATTAATGTACAGACCATAAGCAACAGTACAAAAGATCAAGAGAAGCTTACAGATTGTGATAAAATTCTTTCCATTACTAGCTCTGCGGTTGCATTCGATGCATATGTAAATGGGACTGTAGCCAGAGATAACTTTTCTGCATTTCTACTTGCTCATTGGGTTGCTGTTACTCCAGAGAATTAGCTGCTCGACATTCTTTGCTCTGAACTTACTCCGGACTCTGGACAAGGCATTTGTAGACCACCGCCTCTGCATATGCAAACAGCTGGCACTTGGAGGAACAGTTGGCACTTGCAGGATGCACGACACTGCATGCAGGAAACGGAGAACAGGTATCAAAAACTTAGGACAAACTAAGTTGTGCTTTTGATAAAATGTTCAGCTCGCAATATAAGGAAACTTTGGATAACAAAAACTTTTCATCTCTGAAAACTTTGGATATCTTATTTTTACGCCGAACATAATGTCTTGAAAGCTGCAAAGCCCGCAATAAGACCCCCAACTTTGTTGTCCAATCAAAAATTACATAATAAATTTTATATTATTTTCTACTATGAAAGCTTTGGTTAAAGTTGTGATGGGCAGCGATATTTTTGGGTCAAACAAGATATTAATATGCGGTCAACGCACAATCGATTGCTAAGAGTCCCAGGCAGGGACTAATAAGGGTTACTTAAAATGAAAGGGTTGTTTTTTCTCTTGTCTAAATTTAAAACTGTTGCGTATAAACAAAAATGAGTTGCGTATAAAATCATTTGAGTTGGAATGCAATAGAAAAAGGAAAGGGAAAGTACGACCTATAAGAAAAAATGAAGAATATAAAAATAATTTGAGTTGGAAAATCTTAATGCAATGAAGAATATTAAAATCATTTGAGGTGGAAAATCTTAACGCAATGAGAAAATTCAGGGAAAGGGAAAGTGGCGGTGAATTGACTTGATTTAGTGGGGGCAATAAGGTGAAGAAAGTGGGGAAAATGGCGGTGAGGTTTAGTGGGGTTAACAGGGTGAAGAAAGTGGCGGAAATTTGAATTTTCCAAAAAGTTAGTTGAAATTTTGTGTCATTCATATAAAATTAAATTCCGCGGACCTGGAAAAAGAGACGAAAGATGGGCCCTGAAAAGGAAATCAGTCTACAGCTTGGGGAAAAAAAAATCAGTCACAGCTAGGGGAAAAAAAAAATGAACAGAGTGGGCACTGGGAAATCCGGATATTCTTGGAATTTTGCTAAGTGGAAATTCAATGGTTTTAGTTTTGTTTAGGTCATATCAATTTGATCACACGGGAAACACAGTGAAGAACGTGATATGAGACGGGAAAAATAAGAAACGGGGAAATTTTGTTTTTGTTTTACTTATTTTCCGTGTGACTGGATATATATAAATTATTGGAGCTTTTGCAACAGGTGTATCTGCAAAATTGAATATAGAGATGGAAAATAATGGTAGAATTTACAATGTGAACACACATATATTCAATCACAAATTATCAAAGTAGAGCAAGAGCTTTTTCCTATTTTAATTATCTAACTAATTGAATAGCATCAATGAGTTTGGTTCTAGAAGTATCTATATCACACCATAACTCATTATATATCAACTTATTTTGAATACAATATTTCCAAGATTTGTCATCAATCATCCAACTTATCTAAATCAATGAATAAATTGATTAACTTAGACATATTTATTAATTAATGAATAAATTGATTAACTTAGAAATATTTACTGTGATAGATTGCATTAAAGAATTCAATATTTAGAAATGATTCAAAGAATGATCACACCATGAAAGTGAGAAGTAACGCATAAAAAAATCACACTCCACCTAAGAATACTTTTTAGGGCTTGTCATTGAAGCACTAAAGGTCTCGTCAAAAACTAGAGTTTGATAGAGCTTTACATTAAACTCTTCTAAATCTTTTGACTACAAAATTAGAAAATTAAAATAATATCTTCCTTCACAATTTTACCTTATCAAATATTCAAAACTTCCCCAAAAGGGAAAATATTAATAATGACTATAATAATCTTCTATTATATGCTCTTATCACTTTTATATCTTATTACAATCACATACAACAATATTTTATTTCAAATACAAATACAGAATGTTAAAGTATTAAACAAATGTATCCAAATGTATTGAATATTCTTTGTGTATCTTTTATACGTCACTATAAAAACAAAAAACAATTTCTTTAAAAACTTGTGCATAATTTTTTTTAGTGAATGAGAGATAAAAAATTTCACTGATTTTCATGTGATCTAGTGTATAGATGTAAACAATGTATCCCCTTGAAAATAATGTAGTGTACTAGGTGTCTTCTTATACAATGTTTTTAATGTACATTTTTAAGAGGTCTAATTATTGTATTTAATAGACATACATTTTAAGGAATTAAATTATAAATTAATTTTGGTTTTAGCTCATGTTACTATTACTAAATATTCAATGAGATATATTGCTGATTTTATAGTGTTTTTCAATAGTTTGGTAATAAATATAAAAAAAAATATAATAGAAATAATCCATTGTAATAATACACATAAGTCATGCACACCATGATTTACCATGCAAAACTCCAATTAGAGGAAAACCAATCAACAATATATATATTATTATCTTATGGCTTAAAAGTAGTGATGTCTTGACTTAAAAGTAGCCAAGCCAACCAACATCCTAGCCCAGTTCAAGTGACCCCTCTATACAACTTAGGCACATTACAATGGGGAATCCCCAGGCCTTCTAAATGCTTCATCACATGTAATCCATGGGCTATAACTTGACCAACCACCAAAGCTATGTGCTTAGAACCACCATTGTGGATCTAACAACTTTGACTATATCACCAAGTCAACTTTACCATAACACTTGGAACAAATAGTTTAAGGTGATCATATTGTAATAACAAAAGAAAAATATGAAAAATAGATAAACATGTGAAATTTAATACCCTTAAAGGACAAAAAATTCAAATCCTTGTCTTTCAAAATGTTGTAACTTGCAACTTTGCCTTTGTCGATTGATAATCTAGTGCATATCAACTTCAAAAAGTATTACTTGGGGAGTCTCTCAAACCAACTCTAAACTCAAACAGTGTGGACATTAGATATGCATGAAGTTAATCATGGGAATCCGACCTTGGAAATTTCACCACTTTACAAATTGCTAATAAAAGATGGTGGATGGAGCTTAAAGGAAAATCAAAATATACAATGCTATCATTTTAATTGTCAAATTTTGTAGTAGAAATAAAGCAATTTATACAATATTAGCCCTTTAAGAAATTTGAAAAACAATGGATTTTATGAGATCTAACTAAACAACGAGTGCTATACTTAGATCTCATAGAATTACAATTGCAACAGATGGTTTTAATGAAATATACAATATAAAAAAGCATAGTTTTTATAAATAACAATTAGATTACAACTAATCTACTTGCCAAACAAGATGAAGATGATAAATAAACAATATCTATATATTCAGGAAGAGAACAAGATAAGAACATATCTTATACACTATTTTTAACTATTGAAAATGTTGAATAAATATGGTACAACACTTTTAATTAATGAAAATGATGATCTTTCTTTACCTAAATTTTCAAACAATTTTTTTATGATTTGTTACGAACAAAATAACATTTTACTTATTGAATTAACAACAAATTACCTCAATATTACTACCCTCGAATTTGGAGAGATGTAGGGTGATGTTGTGAAGACTTCCTTACTTCCAAAATGCATCACCAATCCTTCCAACATTATTCAACATGGCTCTAATATCATGTTGAATAATTTTCCTCACACCAAATTTTATTAGAAAGGAAAAAATAGTTGCAAAGAGAATAGAAATCTAAAAGCCTATGAACCTCACATAAAAATAGAGTTAGTTTATACAGCCTCAACTCTAAGATAAAATTCTAGGAAAACAACGAATCATATCATCCAATGAATGCAATAAGTGTCCATTACCTATAAAGATTTACATACTCTCAACAAATTGACAAATATGCTAGAGCAAAAAAAATCCTAAAACAATTAATTTAGACTTCTAGAACTTTAGGATTATGAGATTCATAGATTGACCCTTCCCTTTGTGCTCCCTTTATGAGAATAATATGCTTCAGGATGGATTAGTCAGCCATTCTTGGTACTTCTCCATAAGGAAAGGAAAATACTATCCTCATGGAAGGATCGATCAAACATTCCTCACTCTCCTCATTAATGAATATTATTCACCAAAAAGGGTTGGTTGACACTTTCATCGAATCTTCTATGACACAGTACCATGCACAAGGAAGGGTTGGTTGACCCCTCCTTACACGCTACCCCAATAAAATTATCAATGCTTTAAAATGCACCAATCAAACCTTTCTCATGCTCACTCATGATGAAAATATTATGATCAAGAAAAGTTTGGTCAATCCTTCCTTGAGTTCCTAATTAATGTGAATAATATGCATCAAAAAGGGTTTGATGATCGTTCCTTAGAATCTTTGATGACATCATTATTATGCTTAAGTTTTAATGGAATCTTTCCCTAGGTCTCCCTCAATGAAAATAATCTACTTGAGAAAGAATTAATTGAACACTCTTAGTGCTCCCACATAATGAAAATACCATGGTCAAGGACTTGGGACGTTGGTTAAAAGGATCATCCCCTATATAACCCTATGCATTCTATCAATGGAAATACTATGTTTGAGAAAGGATCAATTGACCTTTCCAATGGATATCCTATGACATGAATATCATCCTCGAGAAAATTTTGGTTAACCCTTCTCTATGCTCCCCCCTCATCAAACTACTATGATGAACATTTGTGATGGTTATAGAAACTTAAGAAGAAGAGAAGATATCCCTATAATGGCTACAGAAGCTTAAAGAGGAATTTGGGGGTTTTTAGGTGAAAAATGGGTCTCAAAACACAATTTTCCCATGTATTTTCAAAGATCTTTTTTGTGGGTCTATTAAAAAATATACAAAGGGGGTATTTATGGGATACATTTAACATTTGAGTAAACATGTAAAGAAATAAATCGAATATACAAGTAAAACTAAATATATATATATATATATATATATATATATATATATATATATATATTTTAAGAATTCATAACTCTTATTGATTATTTTAACTATTATTTTATTTCTGAATTCAAACTTTGGTGATTCATAATGATGGCATGCAAACTTTTTCAGATTAATCACATATGATTTTTGTCATCAAAAAATCATATGTGATTAATCTGAAAAAACTTTCCTCTGATTATTATTTTTGTTAGGAGACCCATTTTAGGCCTCAAAATTCCCCTAATTTAAGGTAATGGATCCTATATAATAACCACAGAAGCCTAAAAAAGAGGGAAAATATCCATATAATAGATTTGGAAACCTAAAAAATTAGAGAAACTATCCCTTCTCACAACTATGGAAGCTAGCTTTGATATCGACTAATACAAAACTAACTAGTCTAACAGGTTGAAAAACAAGGCAATTATTATTCCATTGTTAAGAATTCATCAGTTTACATGAAAAATCATAATCTTTATGTCTCTTCTACTACTACTACTACTACTGCTACTACTACTACTACTACTACTGTTGCTGCTACTACTACTACTACTACTGCTGCTGCTACTACTACTACTACTACTATTATTATTATTAGTTCATGTTGATGATAAGGACTATATCAATCACTTCAATCACTGATTTTGCATTTGTTATACTTTGACTATAAATATTTACCTATTTTCTAATATGTAACATTAGACCAGGGAGGCAGGAGAGGGAGGGGTTCTCTTTTTCCTCAAGGAAGCAAGGGAGATTCAATTTTCCTGGGTCCTAGGGGAGGCATCCAAAAACTAGGCGAAATATTTAGCATTATGGGGGGGTGGATTTTGCTTGTACCTCAAGAATTCATCACTTGCAGGTCTATGGTGACTCAATGACAGTTATAAGCTAGGAAAGTAAAGCTAAAGGTAGCCCTAAGCAAATCATGTCTCCAATGCTACATAGGATAAAACTTCTCCTGGATAAGTTTGAAAGGGTCAAACTCTATCATATTAAATGAGATCTAAATTTGGAGCCAAACTCCTTGGCAAACCAAGGAGTGCATCTATTATAGAACAAATCCAAGAGCGAAGGCTGGAGAATTTAATTAGAATTGATGGATTAATCAGTGAGATGAAAATTTTTGTACCAAACATCCTCGTGTAGTGGAGGAGAATGAAAAACGTTGGATATTGCAATAGTGATGGATTGCGAAAATTGTTCGTCATGCAACTATTGACAATAGACAAGTGGAGCTGATTGGTTCATGCGACCGGAGCGCAATGAACAGCTACGGTTGAAAGTCTATAACAGGCATTCAACTCCATGGAAGGACGTGGAGGAGGGAGCTCCACTCCCTCCTACAAGCAGGCTATTGCCAGTCAAGGCAAGAAGCCAATAGAAGAGGTCAGAGGTCTTGCTGAAGAAGGGAAAGAGAGCAGGGAAGAAGAGCAAGAGGGAGTCAAAGATCGGGAGAATAAATGCACGAAATATAAGGAGGAAAACGACAAGGAAAAGGGAGCAAAAACCAAGGCACAAAAGGGACCTTGTAAACCCAAAACTAAAGTTACACCTAGAGTAGTTTTGAATGATCCTGCTCTGCAGGCACACAGGGACCACATGAGGACTTATGCCATCATTTGTAAATTCATGGGAGTATGGCCCACTGAAAAATCTTTACAGACATGGATTAAATACCATTGGAAACCAAAAGGGAGCATCGACCTACATCTGGGGTCAAAAGGATTCTTTACTGTGGTCTTCACTAATATTGAGGATAAAGACAAAGTGTTTGAAGGAGGGCCCTACTTCTACGCAGCTGTTGGCCTCTATATGAGGCCATGGATAATGAACTTTGTCTCAGAGCGGGAGACTTTCACATCAGTTCCAGTTTGGGTAAGACTTTACTCCCTTCCTCTTGATTACTAGCAAACAGAATCATTAACAACCATAGGTAATAAATTAGGACGCTTTGTCAAAGCTTCTGAAGCCACTAGAAGAGGAAAACACACTTCCTTTGCACAAATCTGTGTGGAAATGGATCTCCCCGGAGCTCTACCGGATGAGGTGATCTTCGAGGTTTTTGATGAAGAATGGGTACAAATAGTAGATTATGAATATATTCCCTTTAGATGTTGCAGATGCCATAAGCATGGACACCTTTTCAGGGACTGCCCTCTCAGTAAATTAGAGAATAAGAGAAAAGTTGCCACAATGAAAGATACGGAAAGCTTTCAAAAAGTGAGCCATAGAGGAAAAGGGGGCAAAATGGGACCTAAGCAATATCAAGCAGAAGGGCCTCAAGTTAAGATGAACAGGTTCCAAGTCCTCGAGGAAGAAGAAGAGATGACAAAAGGAGATCAAGGTATGGAGGGAAGTCTAGAGGAGAAGGAGACAGAGGAAGACAAAGACCAAACTAAGAATAATAATATACAGAAAGAGACTATGATGAGCGATGTAGAACTGGATATGGACCAGGAAATGACCCAGAGCGAGATGGAAATGGAGGACCACGAACTTCAGGAGATTCTGGATAGAGAGCACCTAGATTTGGAAGGGTTCTTGAAACAGGGAACCATGGGAGGGTTAGACTCATTACCTCAAGAAGAGTTCTCTAGAGTACAGCAGCTGTACTTATGGAAAACCCAGGCTAAAGGGGGGACAGGCAAGGTAACATGGCAAAACAGGGTAACGAAGGTGTGAAATCTATAAAAAAACACACCAGGATTAGCACCTAGATGCCCAGGAAAGAAAAGAGGCAGAAAAAAGCAGAATGAGTTGTTGATGGAATGTGGAAAGCTAATGATAGATTCAGGTAAGATGAAAGACCTAACCAGTTACTCTTTCACAAATCTTTAATGATGAAGTTTACTTCTTGGAACATTAGGGGTCTAGGTAGTAAAAGGAAGCAAAGATTACTTAGTAACAGAATGAAACAAGAAGCTCTGGATATTATTTTTATCCAGGAAACTAAATGTTCCATTCAGAAAATAAAAGAACTTTATAGCAAATGGCTCAATCGATTTGAGTTTCTAGAAGTCAAGGCAGAAAACACAGCAGGAGGCATTCTTACTCTTTGGAATCCCCTAAAGATTGGTATAATAGATGCTGAGGCTTCTAGAAATTATTTATCAGTGGTTATTCAACCTGTGGGGGATAGGGAGACCTATCTGGTCACGAATGTTTATGGCCCTCAGAGAATGGATGACAAATTCAGGTTTCTAGATTCTCTTATGGATCTTAGAGAGAGATATGTAGAGATACCATGGATTATGGGTGGGGATTTCAACATGATCAAATCACTATTGGAGAAAAAAGGGGGAACCAGAACTCTAAACAAATATTCCTTAGCTTTTCAATATTTTATGGAAACTATGAAGCTGGTTGACATTGATTCGAGTAATGGTCTCTTTACTTGGAGCAATAGAAGAGGAGGAGAGTCTCTTTTTGCCTCAAAGTTAAACAGATTTATCATTTTAGAGGACCTTTTACTCAATGATAAAGGTATGGAAGCAAGGATTCTCCCCTATGGACGATCCGATCACTGGCCTATTCAACTAGAGATCAGGGGCAATGGTACTCCCAGGAATAGACCTTTTAGATTTGAGTATAACTGGCTCACCCATCCAGATTTTACCAGCAACGTTTCAAGTTGGTGGTCTAAAGATTTGCATATTCAGGGCACAAGTATGTTTCTTCTTCACAAAAGACTAAAACATATCAAGCTCAGGCTAAAAGATTGGAACAAGAAGGAATTTGGCAATATTTTTGAAGGAAAAAAAGCTGTAGAAAACAAATTGCAGATACTCAACCAATCCCTTATCAAAGATGGCTTTGATAAAGTCAGCAATGACAGAGCCACCAAACTTCAGCAAGATTGGGAGAACTTATGTAAACAAGAAGAAATATTTTGGAGACAAAAATCTAGAGTGCAATGGCTAAAAGAAGGAGAACGAAACACCATATTTTTCCATAGATCAACCTTGGCAAACAGAGCTCATAATAGAATCTCTTCGATCAAGGATGAGGGAGGGCAACTGCTCAGCACCCACGAAGAAATAGAAGTTGTGTTAGTTCAACACTTTCGTGGGATTGTAAAGGAAACCATTTCAAACAGAGAGCCTTTCATTAAGGATCTAACAAGACATATACCAAGACTAGTGTCCAGAGAGGATAATTTCAACCTCAATAGGCCAGTAACTGAAGAGGAAATCAGTGAAGTCCTCAAGGAAATGCAGAATGGTAAAGCGTCGGGCCCTGATGGTTTTAATGTGGATTTCTTTAAAGCTTGTTGGAATATTGTTAAACAGGATATTCTGAATGTAGTAGAAGATTCCAGGAGGAATAGAACTATTCTGAAGGCACTCAACACCTCCTTCATTTCTCTGATCCCTAAACAGGACAATGCCCTAACTCCTAATAAGTTTAGACCCATAGCATTGTGCAATGTGGTTTACAAGATTATATCCAAGGTTGTGGCCAATAGACTCAAACCTCTTCTCCCCACTCTTGTGTCTGGGGAACAATCTGGTTATGTGGAAGGCAGACAAATTCTCAACAACATCATTCAAGCATAGGAGGTGGTGCACTCACTGACTAGCAACAAGAAGGTTGGAATGATCATGCAACTGGACCTAGCCAAAGCCTATGATAATTTGAACTGGACCTATATAAGGAGGGTTCTTATTTCTTTTGGGTTCGATCATAATTGGGTTAGATGGGTCATGGCTCTCATAACTTCTTCCAACTTTTCAATTTTGGTAAATGGTTCTCCCTCCGAGATTTTTATTCCCTCAAGAGGCCTTAGGCAGGGAGATCTGCTCTCTCCCTTTATCTTTATACTTATGATGGAAGGACTTGGTAGATCGATCAAGCAGGCAAAAGAAGAAGGGAAAATCAAGGGTCTTCAACTTTCTGAGAATGGACAAACCTTGACTCATCAACAATTTGTGGATGATACCATGTTGCAGGGAGTCCCTACAGTCAAAGAAGCTTTGGCATACAAACAACTTCTAAGTGACTTTTCCATGGCCACAGGTATGGAGGTAAATATTTCCAAATCTAAGATCTTTTTCTTTAATACCAATATTGCTATTCAAAGGAATATCTCCAGAATTCTAGGCTTTCAAAGGGATTCTCTTCCTTCAAAATATTTGGGAGTCCCTCTAACTGCTAAACCTCTACATAAGAGCATATGGGAGCCGGTGATTAATAAGATGCAGGATAAAATCAGGAATTGGACCATCAGATCTTTAAACTTGGCTGGTAGGTTGGTGCTTACAAAGGCTGTTCTCCAATCTATCCCAGTTTTCATGCTATCAACACTCCCAGCACCAAAAGGAGTCTTACAACAATTCAGAACCATTCAAAGAGACTTCCTCTAGGGTAAGGGGGAGAAAAAAAGGAAATGGGCCTTGGTAGCTTGGGAAAATATTTGTAAACCCAAAGATCCAGGAGGTCTAGGTTTGGATGATCCAGAGGTTCTAAGTAGGGCTTTAGGGGCTAAATTATGGTGGAGATGGGTCAAAGAACCAAAGGCTCAGTGGGCTAGTATCTGGACAGAAAAATATGCCAGCACTTGGCAAATTAACGATCATATAAGGATGTCTGGAAATATAAAGGGCTCATACATCTGGAATAAGGCCTGGGAGAATAGAGGCTTAGTACAAAAGAATAGCTTCTGGGAAATCAGAGAGGGGGATCTGGCACTATTTTGGGAAGATAAATGGCAACAAGAACCAACACTGCTAAAAGAGGAATTTGTGGACCTCAAGAGAGAGATAGACATCATAGGGTTATCAAAGGTCAAAGATTTTTGGGACCAAACCAATAATGCAGGCAAATGGAGAAATTGGAGGAACATGGTTTACATGGAAGATAGCCCCTTGAAAGCCAAAGTAGAGGCTCTTATGCAAATGTTGGAACAAAGGAAGATTCTAGTGACAGGGGGGCATGACCAGTTAAGGTGGGGCAACAATAATGAGGGCACCTTTAATATTAAGGAGGCAAAACGCATACTCCTTGAGATGGATTCTCTGGCTCCAGATAGAATTTGGCAGAATCTGTGGAGGCATCAAGGCTGGATGAAGATTAAACTCTTCATGTGGCTTGTTTATCATAAGAAAATTCTGACTTGGGATAACATAAGGAAAAGGGGTGTTCTGGGGCCTTCCAGATGCCAGCTCTATGAGGCCCAAGAAGAAACCATGGAACACCTCCTCAATAATTGTATCTTCACCTCTAGATTGTGGGATTCTTTCGCCAACATCTTCCAAAAGACCGACAGGGATAGAGGGAGTATCATCAATACCCTAACCAATTGGAGGCGAAATTTTTCAGATTATGAAATTCTTGGCTCAGCTTGGGCTCTTACGCCCAGCTTCATTATTTGGAATGTCTGGAAAGAAAGGAACAAGAGAATTTTCAAAAATGAAAAAAGACCCTTCCAATGTCTTTTTGAGAAGATCTTGGCACAACTGAAGGAGACGGTTGGTACCATTGTGTGAAATCCCCCTAAGAATCCACCTTTAGATGCTGATATGAGGATTCTAAGACAGTTGGGCATGCAGGGGCTTATTCCGCAGGGCCTGAACAGAAAGGTTAAAATGATGGATACTGAGCAGGACTTCTCGCATCCTCCCCCTAAGAGATTTTTGAAATACAACATTGATGGGGCCTCAAAAGGCAACCTGGGCACTGAAGGCTTTGGAGGGGTGTTAAGAGATGATACCAATAATATCCTTTCCATCTTCCATGGCCATTTGGGTAGAGCCACAAATAATATGGCTAAATCCATGGTTATGGAACAGTGCTTAGAACTCCTGGTGCAGGATAAACGACAAAATGTGATTATCAAAGCTGACTCTGAGTTAATCATCAACACAGTCAAAAGAATAAGGTGGGGCTCGAAGCCGGAGAAGATTTCAAAACACTAGAGGTTGATCCAGGTCTTTCAAAGGATCCAGCTCCACCTCAAAGGCCTACGCACGGTAAGTTTTAACAATGTCCGTAGGAAAGCCAACAAACTGGCGAATTTACTGGCTAATCAAGGAGTGCAGTGTACTATTAACAGGGTCACGATGGGTTGGCAAGGGTTGCCTCAGGACAGTCTCAAGGAACAGTGCGACTGCCAAGCAGACGAAGATATGATGGTGTATCGTAACAAAACCATGGAGGCTCTGTCCAGTTAATTTGATTTAGTTATGAGTTGCAAGTTTTTCCTATTTTTGTTCTTTCTTGGGTTGCTCGGCAGATTCTGCTGCCCAAGTAGTTGGCCGGAGGGATGGGGTTTTACTTCACATGGGCTCACAAATGGGTGCAAAGGAGAAGGCGTGAGCTGCTGGAATCCAGGCTCTGGTGGCGGTCGAAATATTCCTGATTCTCTGTACAAGGACGCAAATCTACCCACAGAGTGGTTTTTGGTGTATCGGGGGCCTCTCGGGTGGGAAGCGGTTTTTAAGATTTGGGAGCGATCCCATTCTTCGTGCTACATGTGGCCATGGGATGGGTTAGTTTATCGCCCTTATCGCACGTTAACTAGCAGTACTCTTGAACTGTGCAATATGATCCTCGGTCATCAGATCAAGCACGACGGATCAACGGCTAAGATGCATCGTGCATGTCAGTGGGTCCATAAGGTTAAAAGGCGGACTTCTAAGCATTGCTATATTTTCTTTAACCGTTGGATCAAGTGGGGGGGTTCTACGGTCAGGATCCGGCGCGCTTGTTGGTGGGTCCAAAATGTTAATTTGCGAGAGTATTGGCACAACGATCTCCTCCTCTGTCGTGGGATCGGGTAAGGAGGTCTAATGGTGGAGATTAAAGGCTTTGTACCCCATCTATATTTGGTGGGTAGATTTTGTATCCTTGATACCTTTTGATTTTGAGGATGGTGCGGTTTCACGGGGAGGGTTCGGAGTTTTAACTCTTACCTCGATAACCTTGGTTTTTTAGAAAGCAGTTTTGGCTAGGTCCATGATTCCATGTGGATGGTTGTATTCTATGTAATTATTTTTCCGATTTAATGATAAAGAAGGTACGACTCTTGCTTTAGCAAAAAAAGACAATAGACAAGTGGAGCTAGAAATCAACAAAATGAAAGGATTTACATGGAGCAAGGTGAACACCAAGCTAAATGAAATTCATCCAAGTGTGTTTCCTTCTTGGAGAATCAAGAAACTATGGAAATTATCCTCGGTGTGATGTCAATGGATCTTCTCACTTGCCTCCGTCCTGGGAAGGCCTACAGTGATAAGTGAGAAGTCAGAGAGTCGAGGCGAGCGGATGTATGTAATGGAAAGTATAAAGAGAGCACCAACAAGTTGAGGCATTCAAAATTGGGGAGCTGAGGGATTTCTCCTTGCCGAGAAGGAACAACAAAGAAAAAGGCATCCATAATGGAAAACACTAAAGGCTTCAGGGAGGTAGATGGCACAAGAACACAACATGAAGGTGCAATGGACTATGCAATAAATCTTTTAGTTCACTTGACAAGGATAATATTGGAGGAAATGCACGCACACAACACTTTAGTCAATCAGAAAATCAAACTTTTGGAAACAAAGGTTGACAGGCTTTAATTGGAAATCGATAGGTTGACATCCCATGTGGAAAGAGTAGAAATTGTAGCCCTTGGACCGGTTGCAGACATTTAGACCAATGAGACAAAGGAGAATGTGCAGAACCTTCAAAATCCAGTATCACAGAACGAGGTCCCCCTCATTGCGAGTACTAATTCGAAAGAGCCACCCTTGCCTTAGCTGGAAAATGAAGAAGAAGAATCTCACATAAATGATGAAAATGGGAACGTGTAGTTTTTTTCATAAATCTAATAGTAGAGAATGTGTTGCAAGTACGTAGAGATTTTAGGTGCTTTATGGAAATGGTATGAGCAGAACTTATATAGAACAAATGTATTAGGAATGGGTTTAAGATGTAATAGTTGTCAAAAAAAAAACTTTTTGAAATCAATAGATGAAGCATGGATAGAATTTGTAACAGGTACTTGCATGCACTCCATAGTTTTACATAATAGAAAATGGTACATGTTCTTTTAAAAAAACATATTAGACAAATAATTATTATTTTATTTTTGTGTTATATTGAAATTTTGTTTACATCATTTTATTGGTGGAGAGAATTGAAGTATTATTGCAAAATGACCAATTTGATACAAGAAAAAACAAAGACCAAAAAAATAAAAAAGCTAAAAATTAAAAGCAATGAAGCTAAAAACAAAAAACAAAAATTATAGCTAATGGAAAAAAATATATAATTGTTTTTTCCTTAACACTAATTATCTAATGAAGATTTTTTTGACAACATTATATACATTAGTGTGTACATATACTATGTTACCTCTGAATAATTGCATGTATTATTAATAAATAATATATATGTGATAATAAGGATAAACTTAGTTATTATGATGGTGTTGGTACCTAATTTACAATGGATAACTATTCATGTGAACTTGATTTTTAGGGGATTAATAAAATATTTTGATGTCTATGTTAAATAATATAAATTTATATAACTTTACAGAAATAAAGTGAAAAATAAAACAATTTAAGATTAGAAATTTTAGTTTTGGAAACCTGGAAAATAAGAGAACTTATCCCTTATGACAACTATGGAAGCTAGTTTTGATATCGACTAATAGAAGACTAACTAGTCTAAAAGGTTGAAAAACAAGACAATTATTATTTCATTGTTAGGAATTCATCACTTTACATATAAAATCACAATCTTTATGTTTATTCTAATTATTATTATTAGTTGATTGGATCATTGATTTTTCATTAGTTATATTTTGATTAAAAATATTTTCCTATTTTCTAATATGTAACATTAGACAAATATTTTTTTTGTTTGTTTTTTGTTATATCATTTTTTTTCTACCATTTTATTGGTGGAGAAAATTGAAGTATTATTGCAAAATCACAGTTATTGAATTGGATACAAAAAAGAAACAAAATCCAAAAAAATAAAAAAACAAAAGTAAAAAATTTAAAACAATAAATTTAAAATAGAAATAAATAAATAAAAATAAAAATTCATTGCTAATGGAAACAAAAAAATCTATTGTTTTTCCTTAACACTAACTATCTAATGAAGATTTTTTTTACAACATTATATACATTATTGTGTACATATAATATAATACCCATAGTTTTAAAAACCGGAACTGGTGACCGGACCGATCCACCTAATAAATTAGGTTTCAAATTAGAACCAGACTGGTCATATCTCAATGAACTGTTTTTTTTTTAAATGCATGAAATAATTAATTTTTAATGAAAAACAACTATTTTTAATATTTAAAACATGATTCCTAACTAATAGAAACAAAATATGCAAAGTTTTCTCATCTATATACCATGTAAAGGTGAATATATAAAAATGGCATCAAGTGCAATACATATCATCAAAAAAATACATAAGCAACGAGGCTCTAAATGGCCTATAAAGTCCAAAAACAATGCTACAAGCTATGGGGCCATTGGCCTACTACAAGACTAGAAGTCTACTGATACATATCAGTTATCAACATGATCATCCCTCATCACGATCAAATTCATAACCACTACTACACACAAGATCATCAACAAGAGCTACATAAACATCATCTTGACCAGAGTCTAAGGATGCCTCCACCTCATTTGTAACCTCAATAATAGCACTGCCACCAGTAACAAGATAAGTGGACCTAGTGGAAGAACGAGTTGGTCGAGCTGCACGACTAGTGCCTTCCGTTGGTTGTTTGGCTTTTCTTGATGAAGCTACTAACTTCGGTTTCGATGGCGCTACCAAATCTACAATGGGATCATCCCCCCTAATGTTGTGTCAGTATCAAAATCAACCTCAAACTCAAAATCTTAAGTCTCCTCCCCCGTTCTGATGTTGGATTAATATTGTCAAACACAATTAGATCTAGATTAGGTCTTATGTTCATCATTGGGTTGCGCCTTAGTCGAAGGTTGTATTGCATGAATACAAGATCATTTAACCATTTTTGTTCCAAACAGTTTCTCTTCTTCATGTGTATGCACTAAAAATAGACCAATTGTGCTCACAACTTGAAGCATTGTAGCTTTGACTAAGGAATCTAACTGCAAAATTTTGAAATTGAGGACATTGGCTGCAAAATGACTCCCACCAATGTGCTGCAAAGAAAAATATATTAATTAGAAACTTAGTTGATTTCATTACTTTTTTACAAGTATTTACCACAATTTGAATTGTAAATTTGTAAATAATTGAACTCTAAAAGAAAAACAAATTGGAATTTCTTACCTAGTTGATCCACATCTCTCGCCATATTTTCCAAGTTTTTCCCAGAGATACTTGCTGCCGTACTAAAAAGAGTAATGTGTTTATGTATTTTAAACTAGTCTACATGGTTGAGGACCATGCACTCCAAGTAATCATACAATCCATCTCTGACCTTTCCAACCTGCAGATCTCCTAGTCGAGCTTTTTAATGATACTTTGGGTTCAAAAAGTACCCATCTGCATGTATAGGACGATGGAGTTGATTGTTCCATATGTTATCAATGATCTCCCATATACACCCATATTTAGCTAAATTATCATTGTAAGTTGCTCGTATTTGCTCCTTTTCCTGATCCATAGCCTCATAAATTTATCCCATGGCCAAATTTTCCCCATCCACCATCCATGGTACCTTAATAAGGGGCTCAGTAGTTTTCACAAACTCTATAGAGATTTTCCAAAAATAATTATTAAAAACATTCTTTTGGTGTATTTTCCATCTTGTCTACGAGCCCACCAAGACGAAGTTCAATCATAAGAAGAAAACATTTTTTGCAAGTTTTTTTGTTGAGAATTGAGACATTGCAACCTGAGGAAGGGAGATGAAAATCTCGTAATTGTGGGCCTAGCAAGATATTTTCCCCCAGTTTTTTTCCTCATTAGGCTCAATACCCATGAGTGGTTGTAGATTTATTTTGTAATGCACTTGGCATGCTCTACAATGTTTTTCACCCACTCCACTTTGCCTATGTCCTCAACCATGAGATTTATGCAATGTGTAACACATTGCAGTATTTGGTTGTTCAATCATGTCAGGAAACAAAGTCCCACATAGCTTGGTAATAAGGTGAATGAGAAACATTAGATTGGATATCTGCATCAAACCACCATCTATAAATGTATTGAAAAGAAGATTATTTTCATTTTTTTTTCCAATGTTCATCCAAAGTGGGTTGATGACTTGGCTAGGAGGAAGTGGGATTAGTAGAGGTCATGGTGGCAAAGGATGAGAAATAACTCTAGATGTTTGACCTCTTTGTTCTTTTAGATTGTTGGCCTTGATGATAAGACCCAAGAGTAGAAGGAACATAGTGAAAGGGGTCATTGGTGGAAGGGATAGAAGAGAAGTTTTGAATCTCAAAATCGTCATACCCACTCTCTCACATGGCTTGTAAAATTTCCTTCTTCCTTGTAAGTTCTTCTTGGATAATTTTCCCCGTAGCCTTATTGTCCTCAAACTCCTCAAACTTGGCAAGGTTTTTTTCGCTAACAAGACCTATCACTTCCTTTGTTGCATCACATGGCTTTGCTTGGCTTCTTATCCCAGCCAAGTGTTGTTTCAACCTGAGAATACCCTCTCCTCCAATAGATTTTTTGAAAAAATTTGCATATCATTTTTCCATCAATCACATCACAATGAGCCCATGCATTGTCCTTGCCTTTTGGAGGCATGGTAACTAGAAATATTTGAAATTTGCAAAGAAATCTGTCATTAAAAAAAATTGCAACTAAGAAAATGGAAAGGGAAAAAAATGGACACATTTAGCCTACAAAATTTGATAGAAAATAAATAGAGATTTGATAACCATGCAGCATAGAATACGTAAAAAAATTAAATACACAGACAATAGTGAAATATGGTTTTTTTCAAGTGAAAATCCTTACCTAAAAATGTAAATTAGCTTCCTTAGCCTCCTATTGAAGATGCCAAGTCTACTAACAACTCCAAACTATCTCCAAAATATCTCCAAGTCCAAGTCCAAGCCTCCAAGATGACTACTCTAGCAAACACTCAACACTCTCCAAGTTCCCAATGAAACTCACAAAAACTCCAAATGAGATGTGTGAGACAAATGAGAGGGGAGACCTCCATTTATTGGCTTGGAGGGGGTGTTTTTGGAGGGAAACAACTCATAGTTTCCCTTCAAACCACCTTGGAAGCCGCAAAACAGCCTCCTGATGGATCCGCGGTTGGCGTGGCAATGAAATGGTCAATTTATGATGGAATTGTTTGGTTTCCCATAAACCGGCCAGTTCTGTCATAAACCAGTCAGTTAGGCCCGGTTTTTATGAAAAATTGGAGAAATAGTGACGTAAACTCGGTTTTTTGGCCGATCCGACTAAATTTACTAATAAACCGACCAATTTTTAAAACTATGATATTACCTATTACTAATTGCATGTATTATTAATGACTCATATATATATATATATATATATATATATATCTATATATATATGAATGATAATATGAATAAAATTAGTTATTAGGATGATGTTAGTACTTATTTTACAATCCTTTTTCTTTTAAAATAAGTTGTTTAATCCTTCCTTAAAGTAATTATGAGTAATAGAAGCCATTTATTTCTTTGTAATAAATCTTACATGTTTTTTAAATAAACTTTTTTCTAACATAATCATTTATATACCAAATATATATAAAAAAAAAAAAAGACTTAATATTAAAATTTTATGCAACAGTTATTTCTAAACATTTTGAATTTCCAAATGGACAAAATATGGCTAGAATAAAAATATGAAATAACATAATTTTTATTCAGATTGATTTAAAAATTTTCAATAAAATCTGTTATTTGTTATTTTTAATTCATTCGATGAACATTTAAAAATTTTCAATAAAATTTGTTATTTGTTATTTTTAATTCATTCTATGAACATTTAAAAATTTTCAATAAAATTTGTTATTTGTTATTTTTAATTCATTCTATTTCATCACATTATGATGGAAAAGCGTCATACGGTTAAACACTAATTTTTATGAATTATAACATGAACACCATATCACTTATTAGAGCTTTATAACGCAACTTGATGTGGTATTTACATAAATATGTATATATAGACATAACCAAAACAAAACATCAAAACATATATCAGAATACATCCGCTCAACCAATGAATAGAGAAGGATACATAGCCCGCATCTGATCAACCATCTAACATGTAGCTTCACTGGCCTGTTGTCACTCACTGCTTCATAAAGTTATCAGTTGCCCGGAGTGCAGAAAAGGAGTGAAGTTTGAAGCCATTTCCAAAGCCACATAATCTATCAGAGTTTAATCAATCCCTCTCCATTATATAGTGCTTGTGATAAGCTTTCTAATGGTATATGGAAGTCCAAAAATGGACTCCTGAATCAAAAGTTAAAGCAGATTAAAGATACCCTTTGAAAACCTAGAAAACAAGGAGAATATAACTAAGGGTCAAGCTCATCGCAATCGCAAATCGGTGCTTACTAAAGCAGCAAAAATGAGAGACATTGGGATTTACGATCATCCGATCACCGATATCACAAATCACATATTGGTTGGTCTGAGGCAAAGCAAATATCGCATATCGATGATTGGAGGGCCCCAGACACAGTAAATCCCACATATTGGCGGTGGTCAAATCCCGCAGTCCCGCATCCCAAATATCAGCCATATTGCAGTCCCGCATATCACAATCCCATAATCTGGCATCATCACAGTCCCACAATATCGCCATATCGGCAAGTCAGTTATCTACGGGCTCCCGGGCACAGGCTTATGGATTATCGGCGGTTCATGATGTTGAACATCGATATCACAGATCGACGATCGCAGGCGTAAAGGGGTGCATGCAAGCGCAGGCCAAAATCATCACCAAATGTCAATATCATGGGAATCACTGAAAACTGGGCATCTTGTGTTAAATCGTTGGGGAAGGCCAAAAATATTTAGCAAAGGAAATCGACGCAAAACAGGGACGGGTAGGCCTTTTTCTGTCTCCTCCAAGGGGCACGTGGCCGAATATCATTGGTCCTTATAAATGACATGGCAACTAATGTTAGCATGGCATGGCGGTACGGAGGCCACATGGCATGTCGATCTAGATTTTTCAGGGGTCCTATCGGGGCATATCCAAGTGACATGTGTGACCACTCAAGAGCTGCTACGTGGTACCGAAGACATCATCAATCTCACAGATCGACGATTGGAAAAGGTAAAAGGTCGCAACTCCAGTTACAAACCTGCTATTGTGATCTGCAGTAAAAGGGCTCAGATAAGGGGGTTGGCCCACGATCACGCGGAGGTTTGAAGAACCAAGGGCCATGCACTAAAGGTGCAAATTGGCGATCGTAAAAGTCAAAGTTTCTCCTCCGCCGAAGTCCCTTCCGGCTTACAATTGCGATATGCGGGAACTTCTCAGATGCGATATTTTATGTGTTACATCTTATGGGGATTTCATGTCCAAATAATTGCCCATTTCTATGAAAGGAGGAAAAAGGTCCCCCTCTTCTGTGTTGCGATTGCAATATCTTTGGTGGGCTCGTTCATGCAGATCAGAAATTGCAAGGGTCAAGGGGAATTCCACAGACAAAGCACTACAAATAGTCGGTATGTGATATTCACCATAACAAAGGAAAAATCCCCCCGAAAGGCAGTCCAAAGGCCCTAACACCTGAGGACTAAGTGCCTAGTCATAGCCCCTGGTCGTATGAGAAGAAATGTAGGCAGGGACTAAACCAAGGGGAGGCCAAGGAACGCCAAAACTCGTCATTCTGCAGTGCCGTTTAGAGTAAAGGTCCCGATGCGGTAATGCTTCGATAGAATTGTACAGAGCTTTAAAAGGCAGATGGGTCGGCAGTTGAGGTATTTAATGAAGGCATGGGGCAGTGGCACACCGATATGGGCTAATCTTGTAGAAGCCCCAGCAACATGAAACGAAGGATTACATATGGCGCAGAAATGGATTCAGCGGCTTCACTGCATGATTTCTATGAGTAAATGACAGTATGGGAGGCTCGGGAAGACTTAGCGCCTCAGCATGGTGCTCCACTTTGTCACGTAGAAAAGGACTAATGTGATATGCTCCATTTCCACTCCACGACAGGCATTCACAGTCGACCCACTCCCAACTCTGGAGAACGAGCTACTTAAGCAGTTAAGCCGAAAGCGATAGGTGAACTGGCTGGCACATAATGGTAGAGACATGGCTTGATTAGGGGAGCCTTCACAGGAGCAGCAGAGGGATACCTCCTCCATCATTGTTCAGTTTTCTTTATTTCTGTTTATTATGTAATTTCTGTTTATTTCCAAGAAGGGATCAGATTCCGATTGTAATCATTTTGGGCAACAGAGCCTTGCACACCAAGACAACTAGTCTAGAAGACAGTTGGAGATCTGGTGAAGATATTTTTTGTAACTGAATCCCAAGCTCCCCCTCTTCTTATAAATTGGGGTAAGAAAGAATTAATAGAGGTTCCGCAATTCTGCACCTATGGGTCAAGATTTTTGCGATTCCATTTTTGGTTATATTTGCTTTCTCATGGAGAGACTGTACTGATATTGTGTTGAATGTTATGGGATGGTTATTTGGACCCTCCAAGTATTAATGAAACAATCCTGGTGATTCCAAGCATGATCAATATGAAGTATGTTTTACCTTCTGTAATCTCATTTCATTTGTGTTTTCCCTTCTCTGAAATAGTGTAATGAAGTTGTTGGTTTCTCTCTGATTCATGGATTTATCCAGACTGCTAAATAGAGAACAGTACATGCGTTATATTACATATTTACTTGTGTTATTCAATAGACTACAATACCTGTAGAAATTTCAAATTTATTTGTGTTATTGGATTAACCTACAATACCTGTGTGAGTCGATAAATACTCATGTTGTTTGGTGCTAGTGATACCTATGTTATATGTGGCATGAAACCTTAATTAGCACACTATTGTTTCTACCATTTCACCCCCTTCCTCTTACATATTTCTATTGGAACATTGTTGCTAAGGATTATGTTTGTTTACATCCCTACGCATCTATTTCCCTGCTTCCTCTCCTCCTCTCCACCATCACTACTACTTCAGTATTAAGTTGTATCATTGTTGTGTGTCGGCCACCAGAGAAAGACATTTCTCTTTAAGGTTTCTCTGATATACCCCCCCACATTTGGATCCATGTATTGGCTTGAGTCTACCTTAATGAAGGCCTATTGAACCAGGCCCCTTTTATTATCTTTTTATCACGTGACAATTGGAGGGCTGCAAAAACCCCTCAAAGATAATCTTCCATGCACTCCTCTATTTAAGATGTTTGAGGTACTAGTCTACAATCAACCCAGAGGTTGTCTCTAGGAGGCTTTCTGTATCTCCTAAAGAACTTGTGCTACTAGTGGTGCTAGAAAAAGCCACAACATCTTTCTGGCGTCATTGCTGGGGAATGTATTGAAGGATTTTTCCCTTAGGATACGACAAATTTTTACATTCCCTTTGTTAGGTGAGCAAGGGAAGTGCGGGTTGAAGATCTCTCACCTTGATGACTCCACTGTTCCAATTTTATGGTAAACATCCTGGCGACTCCATTGTCCATATCTGTATTTAATCATCCTAGCTTTCAAGCAGCCCCATACTCACTCTGATGCTACAGCAACTGAAAACTTTCCATACTTTTGAAACTGAGATCACTCATCTAGGAAGGTTTTCAAGATGGTCCTTCCTACATTCCTGGCCAACAAATTTGCCCCACTGGATTTTTCTTCTATTGTTGGTTATCCCGATCATGTCCCTTCGTTTCATGAATGGTATACCTATTTGCCTAGATTCAGTGGGATCATAGATAGAAGGCGTGACCATCACCTCAAAGAATTTCATGAATTCATGGAACAACAAGGTATTTTTCTTGAAGATGTACAAATGAATTTGTTCATGTATTTTTTAGAGGAGGATGCTAGAGTCTGGTACAAAACAATACCTCGTGGCATCATATCTTAAAACATTTTCATATAGCATTCAATCACTATTGCAAATAACTATATCCACCAAATGCTCTAGTTGAATATTGTTGCCCACATTTTGATGATGAAGACATTCCCAAGGTCGATAACCCTGTTGAAGATGTTTGTGGAGCTCCACTCTAAGAAAACATCTACTCGCATCAAGAAGCATCACCCAATCAACAAGAAAGAGAAGAAGGAAACATCATCGAGCTGTAAATAAACCCTCAGAGGTATAATTCGACCGAATTTGATGTTCCTCCTTCCTATGATGAATATGACTCTGGTGGAGAGTCAAGTGATGCAAAGCCACCACGTTCCCAGTTATGGGAAGCTGCACAAGAAGAGGAGGCACACTACGAGGTTAGCAAAGAGGCTCCAGTCCATGATGCACATCCTTCACCTGGAGAACATGATCAAGAACCTCCTTCGATTTATGATTCATACTATTCAAAGGAGGATGAGACGATCACAGAGGTTAAAAGGGAGTCTTTTACCAGCTAGTGGGAAGCCTACTCCCAACAACATAGTTTTCAAGAAGAGCCCAAAGTTGAAGGACCAAGGAGTGTCTGTGATTATTTATTACAAGAAGGATTCCTACTAGGAATCCTGAAGGGGCCCTCTAGTCTATGACTCTTATAGTTCACAAGCTAAATATTCCATTGCAGATTCCCAAGAAGGTTGGCCCTTTGAAAAATGGGTAGTAAAAGATCAGCAGTAAGTTTTTCTTGAAAAATATAAGGTTGAGGAGCTAAATAGTGTTTGTCGCTTCCTTGACCAAGAAGACATTGGTCGTCAGCAAACTGTTTGTGAAAAAGAGGCAACTGCAAACATTCCTTGTCAATTCCATGACCCTGTAGCTGAGTACATGAGTATATTCTTTAGCCAACATCAGAGGTTGTTTCTAGAGTATGCATTAAAGTTTCTTATTTGCAGATTTTTCATGGTGCATGCTTGTTTTATTTTTAAATTTCAGTAGCATGAAGGCATTAGGTCTAGCACCCAAATGCTAGCATGGCTCCATTGGAGGTTTGAACTCACTTAGGTGAATTGAGCCGTGTGCATAAGTAGGAATGTATATAAATAAGCTCACTCAATGAGCATTTAATTTATAGTGGATAGAATTTTTATTTCTGCATTTCAGTTTCAGGAGGAAGTGACTCCCTGCAAACAAAGTTTCATGGAGATTTTATGTAAGTTCATATATTTCCGACACCATGCCCAATGGTGAAGGATACTGGTCTATAGGTTCTCAACACCTTTCCAACAAGGCATTGTCCCCAGTTGGAGCCAATGTTGTCACTCAATGCTTCATAAAGTTATCATTTGCCCAAAATGCAGAAAAGTAGTGAAGTTTGAAGCCATTTCCCAAGCCACAGAAGCTCTCAAATTTTAGTCAGTCCCTATCCATTGCATAGTTCTCATGATAAGATTTTCAACGATATATGTAATTCCAAAAATGGACTCTTGGATCAGAAGTTAAAGCAGATTAAAGATACCCTTTGAAAACCTAGAAAACAAGGAGAAAATAACGAAGGATCAAGCTCATCGCAATCACAAATTGGAGCTTACTAAAGCAGCGAAAATGAGAGACACCGGAATTTGCAGTCAGCCAATCGCCGATGTCACAAATCGCATATTGGTAAGTCCAAGACAGAGAAAATATCGCATATTGGCGATTAGAGGGCCCCAAGCATAATAAATCCCGCATGTCGGTGGTGGGAAAATCCTGCAGTCCCGCATCCCGCATATCGGCCATATCGCAATTCTATAATCCCGCATCATCGCAGTCCCGTGATGTTTCCATATCAGAAAATCGTCTATATGTGGGATCTTGGGCACAGGATTACGATTTATCGGCGGTTCACGATGTTGAATGTCAATATCACATATCAACTATCGTAGGCACAAGGGGTGCACACAAGCACATGGCCAAAATCATCGTCAAATGTCAATATCGCGAGAATTGCTGAAAACTTGGCATATAGTGTTAAATCGTCGAGGAAGGCTGAAAATATTTAACAAAGGAAATCGATGCAAAACAGGGACGGGCGGGCCTTTTTCTCTCTCCTCCAGGGGGCCACATGGCAAAATACCATTGGTCCTTATAAATGACATGGTAGCTGATGTCAGCATCATGTGGTGGTACAGAGGCCACGTGGCATGCCGATATGGATTTTTCAAGGGTCCTATGGGGGCATATCCGGGTGACACGTGTCACCACTCAGGGGGTGCCACGTGGCACCGATGATGTCATAAATCTCGTAGATCAGCGATCAGCAAAGGTAAAAGGTCGCAACTCCAGTTACAGATTTGTGATTGCGATTTGCAGTAAAAAGGGCTCCAATAAGGGGGTTGGCCCACGATCACATGGAGGTCCAAAGAACCAAGGGCCATGCACTAAAGGCGTAAATCGGTGATCGCACAAGTCAAAGTTTCTCCTCCACCGAAGTCCCTTCCGGCTTGCGATTGCAATAAGCAGGAACTTCCCGGATGTGATATATTATATGTTACATCTTACATGGATTTCACGTCTGGAGAATCGGCCAACGCTATGAAAGGAGGTAAAAGGTCCCCCTCTCCTGTGTTGCGATTACAATATTTTTGGTGGGCCCGATCTTGCAAATCGGAAATCGCAAGGGTCAAGGGGAATGTCGTAGAAAAATCACTACAAATAGTCGGTATGCGATATTCACAGTAACAAAGGAAAAACCCCCCCGGAAGGTAGTCCAAAGGCCCTAGCGCCTGAGGACTAAGCGCCTGGTCATAGCCCCCGATCGTATGAGAAGAAATGTAGGCAGGGGCTAAACCAAGGGGGGGCCAAGGAACACTAGAACCTGCCATTCTGCAACGCCTTTTAGAGTAAAGGTCCTAATGCGGTAATGCTCTGATAGAATTGTACAAATCTTTAAAGGGCAGATGGGTCGGCAGTTGAGGTATTGAATGAAGGCATGGGGCAGTGGCACACCAGTATGGGCTAATCCTGTAGAAGCCCCTGCAACAAGAAACCAAGGACTACATAGGCTACAGAAATGGATTCGACGGCTTCACTGCAGGACTGTTGTGAGTAAATGATAGTATGGGAGGCTCAGGAAGACTTAGCGCCTCAGCATGGTTCTCCACTCTATCACGCAACAAAGGACTACCACGACATGTTCCATTTCCACTCTGTGACAGGCATTTAGAATCGACCCACTCCCAACTCCGGAGAACAAGCTACTCAAGCAGTTAATCCGAAAACAGCAGGTGAATTAGATTGCACATCATGGCAGAGACGTGGTTTGATCACCGGGGCCTTCACAGGAGCAGCAGAGGGATACCTCCTCCGTCATTTTTTAGTTTTCTTGATTTATTTTTATTATGTAATTTATGTTTTCCAAGAAGGGACTAGATCCCAATTGTAATCATTTTGGGCAACAGAGCCTTGCACGCCGAGACAGCTAGTCTAGCATACAACTGGAGCTCTGGCAAAGATATTTTGTGTAACTAAAACCCAAGCTCCCCCTCCTCTTATAAATAGGGGGAAGAAATACTTAATAGAGGTTTTGGAATTTTGCACCTACAGGTCAGGATTTCTGCAATTCCACTTTTGGTTCTATTTGCTTTCTCATGAGGAGACTGGATTGATATTGTGTTGAATGTTATGGACAATTATTTGGACCCTCCTAGTATTAATGAAACAATCCCGATGATTCCAAACATGATCAATATGAAATATGTTTTCCCTTCTGTAATCTCATTTCATTTGTGTTTTCCCTTCTTTGAAATAGTGTAATGAAGCTGTTGGTTTCTCTCTGATTTATGGATTTATCCAGGCTACTAAATAGAGAATAGTACTTGCATTATATTACATATTTACTTGTGTTATTCAATAGAATAGTACATACCTGTAGTAATTGCAGATTTGTTTGTGTTATTGGTTTAACCTACAGTACCTTTGTGAGCCCATATCTACTCATGTTGTTTGGAACTAATGATACCTCTATTATATCCGGCATGAAACCTTAATTAGCACATCGTTGTTTCTACCATTTCACCCCTTTCCTCTTACATATTTCTGTTGGAATATTGTTGTTGAGGATTTTGTTCGTTTACAGCCCTAAGCATCTATTTGCCTCCTTCCTCTCCTCCTCTCCACTGTCACTACTACTTCAGTATTAAGTTGTATCACTGTTGTGTGTCGCCCGCCAGAGCAAGACATTTCTCTTTGAGGTTGCGCCGATATACCCCTCCCTGCATTTGGATCCATGTATTGGCTTGAATCAACCTTAATGAAGGCCTATTGAACCAAGGCGCTTTTATTATCTTTTTATTACATGACAAGTGGAGTGTTGCAAAAACCCCTCAAAGATAATCTTCCATGCACTCCTCTATTTAAGATGTCCTAGGCATTGGTCTACAATCAACCCAGAGGTTGTCTCTAGGAGGCTTTCTATATCTCCTGAAGCACTCGTGCTAGAAAGAGTCACAATAGGGCCCAAATGTAACATACCCACCATACCTAGCTAGAGTAAGAGGGTCGTCACCGATGGATCCAATCCCAATTGTACGATCATGGGAAAAGGACTACGAAGATCGAACCCTTGTTCCCTTGAGTGAATTCTCCTTATATATATATTTTTAATCTGCTTTATTTTATTCTCTTTTATTTTTATTTTTTTCCTCACAAATAGGGAACAATGACCGACTATCTCCCATTTCCACATGGTGGTCTTCCCTGATCTCGCCCAAAAATTGGTTAAGCGGAAGGGTCGGGGCATATACATCTCTTTATTCACAAACACCGGCTAACATTCTGACCCCTGATCTCCAACTAATTTGGGGTCGACCCATGCTATGAATGCAAGGCTTATCTTCTTCCCGATGGCCCGACCTCTGACTTCTGACCTAGTCAGGTCGGCATACCATGCCTTGTTACCACACTCCTTTTTGTTTTCACGCTACCTAACCTCCGACTAGTTAGGGTCGACATCACTCTTCTCTTGCTATCACCGTGGCATCGGTTTCAACCTCCAACCTCTGTTATACCCTTGGGACTTAAATGATCCTTTGGGCACGTTCATTTGGTTGCATGATCTCAACATCGAATCCACGTTAAGCACGTATAGGGTTTATCTCCCGTTTTAGGATAAGGTTAAAACATCTAATCTTTATAAGGTAGAGAATACTCTCCTTTATTCTAAGGCATATTGCAACCTTGCCATGGTGCAACTAAGGGACTCTACCCTTGCCTCTTGTAATGCAACTAAGGAGAGTTTCTTCGCTTGCTCCTTTGATACATCTCCTCCTATTATAGATCATTCTGATCTAGCTTTTGATGAGCCCCAGTATTGCAAAAAGGATGTTGCAACTCTTAGGGTGACCAAATTTACTTTATCAACCTGGGGTTCGTATAAACTTGGAGGTGACAGTGTTATATGCACAACAGATGCAATAGTCTACTCTTGTCACTTCTCAACTAGGGCAATAGACCACTAGGGCTTGTCAAACCAATCTTCTATTGACTAGAAGGAGGCTAATTACTGACAGTAAATGTAAATCTATCTTTAATGCAAAAAGTAATTGCTTGCTTATATTAAAGAAATGAAAGTGTTGAATAGAAAGTGTTATGGAATGACATGAAATTACCTAGATAAGAATTAACACACATTGCTTGACCTAATTTAACCTTGCATTCTATCATCTAGCTATCTAGACTAAGTAGGCATGGAAATTATCCTAACATTTCTATTATTGGTGTATGCATGTACTAGCTAAATATTTTAGAAAAGAGTCTTTTGGTTTTCAATTTAGAAATGTAAATGTTAAGCTAAACAAGTTGATCTTTTGCAGGGGAAGAAGGTATTGGAAAACTGGTCCAAAATTGCATTAAAGGTTATGGAGGTAAAATTGAAGGCCTACCCTAAGATCTGATCACCATTTCTGCCCAAAATAATCTAAAAGAGGTTGTTAAAGGATTTCTTGTAATTGCTACAAGATTTCCTGTAATTACTACAAGATGTCCTAGTTTACTACAGGAAACTTAGCTGAAAGTTGTAGGAAGGTAGGGAAGGTGAAGGAAAGTTCTAGGAAGATGTATGATGGTGGAATAAGGTATGGGGAAGGTTCACACTACCCAAGGATCAACCCATCTCTTTGGGATGGTTGGATTTTCTCAAGGTGGTTGTCCACAGTGGCTACAAAACAGAAATCTGAATTAGTGATTGGTAGGAATGGGTGAGAGGTGGAGAAGACTTAGGTGAGGTTGGTGGAATGAGTTCCTCCCTGTATATCAGCCACTCCTGCAACAACACATATTATTTTCTTTATTCATGCACAACTTTATGTAAATGTGGAAAAGATGAGTTGAATTTGAGAAACTGATTTATTGATGGCTAATGGCTTAAATCTATGGAATGGAATGCTTTCTAATCTAAGAACCAAAATGACAATTGCAAGTGCTTCTAATAAATCATCAACAATGATCTACCCAACAAGAAATCCATATAAGCTATGTAATAAGCAAAATATAAATCTGGTTTTGGGGATGTGAGAGTGGGGCCCTCAAACCATGATCCCATGAGGGAGATGAGGATGAGGCCACTATCACGAGCTTTTCTAAAGTATTTTCTTCCACTGTTGTAACACTTATCTACTTCTGCAACTAATGTAATCAAAACTAACCAATCATTCAAAGCCTTGTAAAGTAAACAAAGCAGAGATAACTTCAACAACTAATCTATGATTCTAATTTAAGAATACATGTGCAAAAGGAGGAACCTCTACTGCTAGGGTTGGGCCCTAACCCAAGAGCTTCAGCCCTCTGAGTCAACTCAGTGCTATATCAAAGAAACCCTTTTCATTATCACAAAAATGTCAAAACTAATATGAGAGTAATAGTCACAATATCTTAGCTTGAAATTGCCTCTTGGATAAAATAAAAATTCGAATCCTAATGAGGCCATAAGCCTTCTTATTTATACAACTGAAGCTACCAACAAATTCCTTAAAAATAGGGAGGCTTGGCTCCCAAACTCGAGATTGACTTGTCTTCAAGTATCACTGGCTTGATGCCAATGAAATCGGTGGGCTTGGCTGCTTGTAACTGTGAGCTGGTGAGATATGGTGGAGGAATCTTTGAGTGATTGAGGAGTCAAGGAGGGAGACCAAATATCCTAAAATCCCTCTTAATTGTCTACTTTGAGTTCTTGCACTTAAATTAGCCCAAAACTGCTCCAAATCCTGCAATTAATGCATATTAGGCTACATGACATAACATCTCACCTTTACGCTTCTCACTAAGCAAAATATAATAAAATATGTAAAGAAATGTGAGAAAAGGTTATTTTAATAAGATGGAGAGTGGCATTAAGGCCCATATAATTTACCTATTGATGAGCTTCATCATCACCCCCTACTGAAAGTGTTGCTCATCCTCTGAGCAACTTAGTCTATGTCCATATCTTTCATAGATCTTGTGGCCTCTCTGACATCCCAGGCCTCTGTTGATGGAGTTTCCTCTTATGGATAAAAGCCTGCATGTTTCTCTATTTCTTCCCACTACTTTCTTTCCTCTTCCTCCTTTCTACCTTCTAGCATACCCAATAGCAAGGGTGAACTGAGTTTCAAACCAATCCAATTGATTTTGAGTCCGCGCAGTGCATTCTTATACAGTGGAGTCCTTTCTAGTGTGTCTCTCATCCTTTCAGGGGAACGATACTCCCTCATCCTTAGGCTTTGTAGTAGGGTGCTCCATCTCCTTTGGCATGCTTGCTAGCTTTCATTCCCTAGAAATCTCAGGGTGTTCTCAAAATGTGTGATTGCTTTCTCTTGTGTAGTTAGGTATCTTGGTGTAAGTTGGGGATCATTGGTGATGATTTTGTGGGTGCTAATGACAACCATTGAATTTATCTATTCTTCTCTGATGTAAAGGGGCTCCCTTTCTTCTCTTTCCAACACCCTCTTCACCTCCTTAGTCATGGCCTTTTCATGACTCATCCAAGATGCAAGGACCATTAGTTGTAAGTCCCCCAACTTTGCATTGGGGTCCCACACATTCAAGTATGTTAAGGCCAAGTTGTGCAAGTAGAATTCATATATATTGGCCTTATCCTCTAGGGTGCTCTTGTCACATAGTTCAATGAACTGCCTATAGTCTTGGAAAGGCATAGTCCCCTGTTGTGCTAGTGCCTTTATCTGAAATTGCAACCATTGATCTTTGAGGTACAAGGCATATGATTTTGGTGGAATTCTGCACTGGAGTGCCTCCATGGAGAGGCTTGCCATGGTGGCCAATTGGTTCTCTTTTTTCTATAACTGCCTCCTTAGCCATGTGTTTTCTACCTCTAGTTGAGATCTCATAATTTGTTCCCTGTCTCTTATCTTACTCAACTCTCTGCCCATCTCTAATAACTTCTCTTCCATATGGCCCACATCCCCTACCTTCTTTGATTTGGAAATTTGCATGCAACGATGTGTCCTTCCTCTCTCTTTCTCAAGCTCAAAGAAGAGAGGGATGGAAATTTTATGTGGTATTACTCTGCCTCCCTCAATGAATCTGTAATAAGAGCTCAAATTGGGTTGTGGGCTAGGTTCCTGCATCTCTTGGGACTCTCCCTCATATGTCTTTGGAGAAGTTGCCCCCTCTTGCACTTTCGTTACTGCTTCCTTGCCTTCCCTCTGTCCCTGTTGTCCTCCCTGTAGCTTTTTCTGTGTTTCCTGTAGTGCTGACAGAGTTTCCTGTAGGACTGTTTGAGGATCCTGTAGAAGGTTTTTTCCTTTCTGAAATGGGGTCAAATGTGCCTTGTCTTGTTTTTCTGATTCTGGCTCGGTGAAATACCTCCTAACATAAGTGATGGGAGACTTTGCGAAAGCTTGTTTTGATGTGCCCTTTACACCTTTTATTTCTAGGGAAACTAGCTTTTCTTGCTCTTTTGGTGACTCCTCAATTATCATTGTTTTCCTGGTGGGTGTTTGTTGTTTCCCTTATTTGATCCTAATGCTCCTCCTTGTTTTGAAATAGAGGGGACTCTTCCTCTATCTTTTCCTTTTGACTTGACAGGTGTGCTTAGGGCAGTCAAGGCAGCAACTGCTTCCCTCTCAGTGGGTTCAGGAGACAATCTTGGAGTTTCCTCCCTTTCCTTGGTGTGTTCCTCAGGGCTTGCTTCTTCCTTCTGTTCCTTTTCTTCACTTTTCCCCTCTTCTCCTTCTTCTTCTCCTTCTTCTTCCTTTGTTTTCTATGTTTCTACCTCCTCTTCCTCCTCTAGTTCTTCTTCATATTCTTCTACCTCCTCTTCACCACTAGAGGTATTGTCCCTATCATATTCAAGGGCTTGTATTTCAATCACAGCCTCTCTGTCCATGTCTCTAAATGTGGACCATTGAATGGGTATTCCTAGCTGGCTCAAGGCATCCTCTAACATTAGCTTAATAAGTCCATGGTGTGCCAATTGTTGATGTTTTCTCTCTTGGACCTTCATGTAGCAAGAAGTAGGGTACATTGAGTCTTCTATCAATGGGTACCTCCTTTCCAAATCTAAACTCATGGAGGAGTCTAAATTGGTAGTCATAGATTATACTAAACCTTACCTCACAAGAGATATATTTGATGAGTCCTTCTTATCCCATTTTTGTCCTCAATTGGCTCCTAATCCCTTAAGAATAAGTTTTTCTTTGCAAAAGTGCTTGCAGCCTTATCCTCCTTTCTCCATGGCATCCCTTGAGGAAGTGTAGTGATTCTGCTAATTACCTCAGGAGTAATTGTAATTGACAGTCCTCTTACCACAATAGTAGCATTGATTCTAGCATGAGGGTTAAGTGCCATGGAAAATTCTTGAGCTACATCATCATCATACCCTCTGAGCAGCTCAAAGAATCCCAACCAATTATGTCTTCTAAATATTTCTACCACAGGGGGATGGAGGTGTATCCTAGATGTCTCTATGGGTTCCCTTTTGTTAAACCCTCTTGTCATGTCTCTTCTCTAGTTGGCTGACTGTAGGGAGTTTGGTAGGCTAGCCTTAGTTTTTAGGGTGACTGAGAGTTTATAATATTGGTGGGTGGGTACAATTTCTTTCTATCTCCACACACTTTTAAACTTCACACAATTCTTTTAAAATCCCCAAGCCCATTGTAATCACTTAGAAAACTCAGATTTTTCTTTCCCTAACTATCAATTCAAAGCATAGGAGATATGGGCCACCTACCTTTCATTGTGATGGTTTGGATGAGGAGAATTTCTTAGCAATTGGACCCTAGGCACCCCCTTTCAACATTCTCTATGAATTTCCAATGTTTCTTGTAGCTTCCTATGTTTCCTGTAGTTGTTCCTATAGTTTTGTTTCCTGTAGGGTGGCTGAAACATGTTTGCCTCTCCATGGCTCTCCAAGGTGGTCCCAGTCTTCTCTGATATTGAAATGAACAAATGGTGCATGAGAGTTTGGAATTTTTTCTATTTATGGTCAATTCCTTGGAGCACTGTATTGGTTGGCAATGTACGTGATTTCCTCTTTGGGACCATTGGCCCACCATTAGTTATCATGCAGCCTCCCCTCGTAATCATCACCCACTCTCACACAACTTAAATCGACCACCTTTTCAACTCATTCTCCTTGATGTGACATTTCCAAGTGTCATGCTGACTACGAGTTCATTTTTTGTTTTTGAGCTGATGGTGGCCAAGTTAACTGGCCACCTCCAGCTTATAAAATCGAACTTTTTCATATTCCTACATTTTTATGATATCATACTTAGGGAAGAATTCAGATGAGGTGCCATACCTATGCCTTCCTTCACTTGGTTGATGCATGCTGGAGGGTGACTCTGTTGTGCTTCTTTTTGTTCAGGGAAGTGCTTTTCCTTGGTCACTTTTCTATATATTTCTTCTTGTTGATGTGGTTGTCTTTTGTTGTTGTTGTGTGCAGGTGTTTGATCTTTGCTGCTACTATTGAGCTCTGGTTAGGAGTCATAGTGTCTGTAGGGGTGTTGGAGCTCTTTACTTGCATGGATGTTGAAGGAGAATGCATGGAGAGACTGCTGTTATGAGAAAACGGGCTGCTACATGGTTTCCTGCAGTTACTACAGGAAATCATGTAGTTGTCTTTTCCATCATTTCTTTTGCCTTTTTTTTTTCACTTGGGGGAGGAATGGTTGGTGATGTAGGAGTAGAAGGATGACAAGGGAGGAGATGGAGGGATAGGTGAGTGAGGCCAACGATGGAATGGCCCTTGACTCTCTTTCTTCTTTTTTCTCTTTTTTTTGTATTTTTTTCATTTTTTTGGGTGGCTTTTGATGGACACATAGGTTGGTATGATCATGAGTTGGTGTTAGGTGAGAGATGGTGAGGTGTATGGTCCCTTCTTTCAACCTAGAATAGGCCTGCATCATCATTTCCCAATTGGAATTTCATTCCTGTAGTGTTTCAGGATATCCTATAGTACTACAAGAAACCCTTGTAGTAACTACAGGAAAACCTGTAGAAGTAAAATAAACGGCATAAAAACTGGTTTTTGATGCCTGGAAGTGAGGATGGATGATGGAGACATAGTAGGCATGGGAGATATGAAGTGAACAGAGGAAGAACGGGGTGGTGCTTGGCTTGTTGTCCCCTGAACTCTGTGTCATTTGTTTCCTTTAAAAACCTGCAAAAATCACAAATTTTTTATAGTGGGCAGGTTTGAGGTCCTGCCATGGCATTTTGTTTTTTTTTTTCTTTTCTCTCCTTTTTTTTTCTTTTCTCTCCTTTTTTTTTCAAGATTTGGAGTTGCTTTTTTTTTTCCTTTCTCTTTTTTTTTTTTTTTAAGATTTGGAGTGTCGGATTGTTTAAATAAATTTTTTTATAGTGAAAACGGATTCAATACTACCTCGAAAAATTGGACACCCAAAATCTTGAAGCTTGACATTTTCAAAAATTTCCACCAAATTGTTAAACTTTCTATCAAACAATTACATAGAATGACACAACGACCAATATTAAGTCCATCCTTCGATACGATGTCTTGTATAAAAGAGTTTTGTTTTTCTAGCCATCAAACAAATGAAGATTTACAATCCAATAATATTTATTTCTCCATAAATTAAACACGCTACATTTTTACTAAAAAAAAAATAAAATAAAAAATTAGATAGATTTCTTTTTGTTAAATTTAATTAAAAAAAATTATAAAATTTAAGTTATCCCATGATTTTTGATAAGACTAAACCCATTTCAGTGTAAAAAAATTTAATTGAACCTCTATCTGTAATGGATGGAATCTACCTTTTACTTTTGTACGTCAAAGTGGACAGTGATCAAGCGGTAGGGTCGCCTCGTTAAAGGATCGCAATGTAAGCAGAAAATCAGAACACATCGTATAATTCCAGAAGCCAGTAAATGGAGGTGCCCGCAGGGCAATCAATTACAACCCCGCGGTATGGCATTAAATGCCGCGTGGGGTGGCTCGCATGCATAATTTCTAAACCGCATTTAATTTCTGTCGGTGAGTTATAATCCTAGTCCTCGCATATGTCAAGTGTGGATATGATGCTTTGGCTGCAGTGTTATTTTTCTTTTTGATAATTGCTTATATCATTCTTTTTTTTTGTTAATTTTTCATCATTAATTTAATTTAATTTTTCTTTTTGATAATTGCCTATATCACTTTTTGTTAATTTTTCTCATTAATTTAATTTTAATTTTGTTAATTTTTTTTGTTATATTAAATAAAAAAGGTTGTAGTTTAATCTGGCCATAATTTTGCTTAGAAAATAATGGAAATTTTTTAAACTATGTGATTTTGGGTAATTTAAGGGTTTTTGATAGTGCTGAATATATTTCCATCATTAAAAAAACTATTCAAAAACTCCTAAGATTAGATTTTTTAAAAAATAGACAAGAATTTCATCGTTCTAGTAAAATTGTAGCTTCCATAAACAACTCCTTAAATAAATGTATTTATTTATTTATTTATTTTTTTATATTACATGATTTTATAATTTCATTTATTTTTAAATAATTTAATTGAATCCAAAACTCGCATGTTTAAAAAAAAAAATATTTTAAATAAAAAAATATCTGTTATAATAAATACTTAAATAGTTATGTATATTCGGTTAGTTTTAATTAAAAGGAGTATAAAATATCAATAATCACAATCTCATGGCTTGTTGTTAATATTACAATCTAGAATAAAAATATGTAGTAAAAATATTTCACTTTTACTTTTTGTAGTTATAAATAAAATATTTTTATATCTATATTAAATAATATAAATCTATATAAAATATTTCTATGTCCATATTAAATAATATAAATTTATATAACTTTATAGAAATAAAGTAATTTATTTTTTTTAATATTTATTTCTTTCATAAACAAGGTTGCATAGCTTATTGAACTTTGAAAGGTATAAACCAACTTAGTTTAATTATTGAACTTTGAAAAATATAAACCAACTGCCACATTTGAAAAAGGGCTATATTGTAGATACTATAGCTTAATTTAAATATAGTTAAATTAGAGTAAAAAACGAAACTTTCATTAAGAGTGATTGAGAAAAATGTACTCATAATAATGGGCATATTATAAGCATTTTATGTACTTAAAGCGTTGAGTTTGACTGTATTAACCTTTCGTTAATCTTTATTTTAAGTTAGTTGTTTCATAGTTAAAATTAGTTTGACCAAATCATTTTACAAAATCACAAAGGTTTCGAAGTAGAACAATCACAATGTAAAACTATTATGTTGTTAAATTGAAACATTTTGATACTTGTATTTAATGTGGTAAAGTCAAGTGTCTTGTAGTTGGAACAACCATATGCTAGTTATAATGTACGAATACACTCCTCAGAATATTTTTCATATTTATTTATAATTTAATTCACATAGTCATAGAAATTAATAAAACTTAGAATCAATTATTGTTTAAAAAACTTGAATCAAAATACTAATTTTACCTTAAATTTTAAGCAATAAAAGTTATTATAATTTGATTAATTGTATAATTTATTTTAATGATAATAAAATACATTTTTATTTAAAAAATTTAAAAATAAACATAAAATATCACAAAGAGATATTGGTAGAAAAATTAATATAATGGCGTGCCTAATTCATTTCTAGCCAATTAAAATGGATTCATGAGAGAATTTGATTTTAGTAAAAAAAATTTGTTAAATACCACTATGGAAACTATTAAGTCGGAAACCCTCCTACCGTCTTTACTACTCCGGTCGTTGGTGAAGTTTTCTGGCAACCGGATTGTTGGTTCATGGTGATGTTATCAGCTTGGTACTATAGGACTAAGGTTCATTAACTCTATATGTACCTTGGAAATCTCCCGCCTCCTCGCGATCAGTAAACTTAGCGGATATATGTTACACTTGGAAATTTCATTGAATATGCTCTGGTTATATTGTACTGTTTGGGTTAATGCTCTGGCTATCGGTGTTAATTCTCCCTGCTCTGCCCTCTACGTGGCACGAGCAGGCCCTTCTATCCGCAGTCATTTACCTCGAGCCTTTCGCCACATCAACGGAGGATGGGCTGGGTTATGATCCGATGGTTCAGCTCTTTCATGGTTTGGTTCATTCATCTCTCAGTTATCCGGTTGCATTATCACTTCCACCGCTTAGCTCCGGCTTTGTTTCTCCCCTTAGTTTTCCGTGGGTTTGCTCTGTCTGTCGAAGGCCACCAGATGCGGGAATATGACGACCCTATCACATGGAAGAATCCGGGTATGTTTTTTTTTTTTAACTGTTATTTGACATTTTCGTCTCTGCAATTTCATTTCCTGCTGAACACTTCCACAACTCTCTGCCAACTAAGGTTGTAATGGTGTGTTCTAGTTGTAGAGCTCGCCTCAAGAACCCGAGACGCTCAGGCGAGGTTGCGGGGACGGCATCTCACCTGTCTTCCTTGCTCGAAAAGCCCAGGTAAGGAATTGCTTCCGGATAGTTGTTCTTTGATTGAGTTTGACTCTTCAGATGATTCGAATTTGAGATGGTTGGCTATACTGGTTATGTTGCACAGCCTTTCCGAGTTCCGAAAGTTTTTAAGGCTTGTTGAGTTAGCAGGGTAATTTTCTTGTACAGCTGAGCGCTGTAGGGGTTGAGACTTGTACCCTTTTGCTCGGGTAGAGGGTTTTGTTTTAGTTCTCTAGCGTCGATTTGAACAGTGGTTATTCTGATGTAGTTATGTATATTTTTTTAACCTACCATGGTTTATCCCGTGGCTTATCTGGTTGTACTATGTGAGCTTGCAATGTGCTACGAAGCAACTCTCAGGAAAATCCTAGGTGATGCTGCTGGAAGCGCCTTGGTTAACTTATTCTCTTCTCCGAATGGGCATATGTATTCGCATAGCCCTTTGTTATAGTTTTATAACCAACTGCTAAATAGATGTTGTTCTCAAGCTATATACAGCTGTATGGTTTAATGGGATTGTTTCCATACCTTGTTTTTGTTCGGATGTTTAAATTTGTGAATGGTAACAGTCTCCATCCAGATTGCCATTCGTCCTAATAATTGAACCGAAATTTAGATGAATGTTTAGCACTGCCTGACGCCAGTTCATTCCTATATACTTATAAAATTAGGTTCTTTACTGGTTCTCACTGCTTCCATGTTTATTTCTGGTAGTTAAGTCTTATACGCAAGATTTCTTAGTTAATTATTTATTGTGAAACCCCACCCGTAAGGTTCTGGAAGTCTGTGTGCAAGGTAACCCTTGACGGGCTTGTTTGCATGATACAAAGTTTTCTCTTTCCACAATTTTCTGTGGTCCATCCACGGTTACAACCTGAGGCAGAATATTGTCTATGTTTGTATGCCATATATGTTTACAACTTATCTGTGTGCCAGCATGTTAATTGTAAAGGAGATGTATACATTTATATATAACCAGCGTTATTTCTCTAGACTATACCTCCGTATAATACCCAACAAAATTTATGGACCTGTATCACTTTGGTTTTTACCCTCATCGTTCTGGTTACTATTAATAGGAAGATTCTTGTCTTTTTTTATTCGTTTCTTGGGTGTAAAATCTATGTTCGCAGTTCAGAATTATACCTACCCCACTAGGGATCAAATTAGCGGTTTTTTTATATATTACACCTACCTCTTCCTAGGGGTCACTTTTCCTCATTATCAGGGTTTAGCATGGTCCAAAATCTTTACAACCCTATAGATTCACCATGGTCACCGTTTACTCACTTGTTTTCCCATAATTTAAGGGGTTTATGTACCCATCCCTTTTCTGGTTACTCTAAAAAGACCACCAACGTTTTCCTTAATTAACTGATACATTTTAGTTACAGAATTAATTATGTACAAGGGTTTATTTTTAGCTATTGTTCTTTTTATTTCATACAAATAATACAGAACTTAATCACGCACAACAATTAGAGTTTTTTTTTTGTACCTATTCTTGCATGTCAATATGCTATTTCACCGAACTGTTCACCTCTGTTTTTCAGAGCTACTGCCACTCGCAACGCATTCCAAATACTGAGCTTTTCCTTTGTCTCCTGCTTCTATTTTCTACCCAACCTTGAGATTCTTCTTTCGGGACCAGAATCTTCCCCCGTGCTCTCTTGCAGGACCACTGTCCTCGGCAAGATATCTGCACCTAGTGCTTGGCTATCTGCTCCTCACCAGACTTAGCCATCTTTCTCTTCTTCTTTTTTCTATCTGTCCTCACAGCACAGACTAACTTCCTCCCCCTCTTTTTCCTCTAGAAACCTTTCCAGTCAGGAGAGGTAGTTAGGGTTGCAATCACTACAACCATTTTTTTCCAACTTCCCCCTCAGAAGTTGCCAGCATTTTCCAAAAAAACATTTCTTATCTTATTAAAGAAATAATAAAAATATTATTAAATTTCAAAACAGTTAATAATGTCATATTCATTTTTTTTTAACGACAGTAAAGTCAAATATTTACATTTTCCTGGGGCATTACATCTCCCCCTCCTGAAATTGGACATCGTCCCAATGTCTGTTGACCATGAACAACCCTGGGTAAGCTTTTTTCATGAGCTCTTCATCTTCCCAGGTGGCCTCATCAGGCCCAAAGTGTTGCCACTGCACTTTAACTTGGGTAATAGCTCACTTCCGCAGCAGTACTTCTCTCCGGTCGAGAATGCTCAACGGCTCGACCAAGATTTCTCCTTCTGGTTCGACCTGCAACATGCAATATTATAAATCAGTTTCTTTGAAAGAAAAATTTTAGACTGGTCTACTGGAAATAATTCTCACCTGTACATCTTGCCATCTAATCACATGTTTAGGATCATAAACATATTTTTTTAATACAGAGACATGGAAGACATTATGGACCTGGATATGACTTGGTAGGGCGAGCTAGTAAGCCACCGGCCCAATTCTTGCCAAGACTTGGAATGGTCCACAATATCGGGGTTCCAACTTGGTACACCCGCTCCATTGCAGTGTACTCTTCCTTGCTTGAATTCTCACATACACATGATCACCAACTTGGTATTCTTTAAACCTCCTTTTTCGGTCGACAAAGTTCTTTTGCCTATCCTGAGTGGCTTTTAAATTAGACCGTACCTTTTTGACCATTTCCTCCATTTCCTTAAGCATTTTCGGCCCTAACCTTAATTTGTCTTCAGGTCCACCCCAGCTTGAGGGTGTGCGGCATTTCCACCCGTGCAAAACCTTAAAGGGGCTCATTTGTAATGAAGTATGATAACCGTTATTGTATGCAAACTCAACCAAGTGTAAATACTCCTCCCACTTAGTTGGTTGTTGCATTACATGTGCCCTTAACATGTCTTCCACCACCTGGTTCACTCGTTCTGTTTGTCCATCAGTCTGGGGGTGATACGTTGTACTGAAGTTCAGCTGTGTCCCTAATTCTGTAAATAATGTCTTCCAAAAGACCGATGTGAATTTCACGTCACGGTCTGAAATTATCGTCTTTGGTAGTCCATGCAATCTAAACAAATTTTGCATGAAGATATGGGCAATATGTACAGCTCTATAGGTGGATTGCATAGGGATAAAATGTGCCGCTTTACTCAATTTGTCCACTACCACCATAATAGAATCATTATTCTTCTTTGTCTTAGGCAGCCCTATTATAAAATCCATAGAAATGGTTTCCCACTTCCATTCCGAAATGGGTAATGGTTGCAATAACCCCGCTGGGTGTTGATGCTTCACTTTAATTTTTCGGCACTCTAAACACCGTGCCAAATACTCGGCCACATTCTTCTTCATACACGGCCAGTAATATTCTTTTCGAAGCGCAGTGATCATTTTCTGATATCCTGGGTGTCCAGCATAGTGACTGATATGAAATTCATCCAAAATCATATTTTTAATGCTGTTTTGATTGGGTACATATAGCTTCTTCTTGTAGTACAACATTCCAGCATCATCCACCCCATAGCCTTGTTGATTTTCCTCACTGGTAGACTGTTGTACTTGTTGTTTTATTTGTTGGTATATAGTATCTTGTTATGATGCTTTTTTTATCATCCCCTCAAAGGGGCTTTTCCATTCGCTATAGGAAATTTCATATAGACACTGTAATTTCTGACTTAAAGCGTCCGCCACCCGGTTTTCTTTCCCCTTCAAATGTTTGATTTCAAAGTCAAAACCACTTAGGAAATCCACCCACCGTGCTTGCCTAGCATTTAAAGTGGGCTGGCTAAAATAATTGGTCAGACTGTGGTGGTCTATCAGTAATAAAAATTTCCTTCCCATAAGATAATGTCGCCACATCTTCAAGGCGTGTATGACAGCTGCCAATTCTAAGTCATAAGAGGAATATTTTTGCTCATGCTCTTTTAGTTTCCTTGACTCGTAAGCAATTACCTTCCCTTCTTACATCAACACGCCTCCCACACCTTCCTTGCTTGCATCAGTGCACACCACATAGTCCTTATTAGGATCAGCTATGCTCAAAATGGGTGCGGTGGTGAGCAGGTGCTTAAGCTGCTCAAAACTTCTTTGGCATTCCGGGGTCCATCTGAACGCTCTTCCTTTTTTCTGTAAGGAAGTGATAGGATACGCTACTCTTGAGAATCCTTCTACAAATCATCTGTAGTAACTGGCTAACCCCATAAAGGATCTGATGTCTGCTACATCTTTCAGTACGGGCCACTCCATTATGGTCTTTATCTTTTCGGGGTCTACCGTGATCCCTTCCTTCATGATTATATGGCCCAGATACTGTATTTCTTCCTTGAAGAAGTCGCACTTGCTGAACTTGGCATATAACTGGTGTTCTCGAAGGGTTTGCAGCACCAACCTGAGGTGCTCCTTGTGCTCTTCCATAGTGCAGGAATATATCAATATATCATCAATAAATATGAGCACAAATCTATCCAAATATTGATGAAATATGTTGTTCATCAAGCACATGAAAGTTGCAGGGGCGTTAGTTAACCCAAAGGGTAGCACCACAAACTCGTAATGTCCATACCTTGTTCTAAAAGTTGTTTTGGCTATGTCTTCTTCCTTAATCCTGATACCCTGATCGCAAATCGATCTTGGATAATACTGTTGCACCTTTCACTTGGTCGAAAAGTTCATCAATCCGGGGTAGAGGATACTATTTTTTGATTGTCAGTTTGTTCAACTGACGATAATCTATACACATGCGAAGAGTCCCATCCTTTTTCTTAACAAACAATACTGGAGCTCCCCAAGGAGACACACTGGGGCGAATATAGTTTTTGTCTAACAGTTCCTGTAGCTGCATTTTTAACTCTGTCAACTCAGGTGTACTCATTCTGTAGGGCGCTCGAGATACCAGGGCTGCCCCTGGTACCAATTCGATAGTAAAGTCTATATCCCTCTTAGGTGGCAGTCTAGGAATCTCTTCCGGAAACACATAAGCAAATTCTTGTATCACAGGGATGTTGTCCAATGTGGCTGTTTTATCTTTTGAGTTAGCATAGCCCACTTGGATGGCATAAATATGACACCCCTTCTTAATGCATTTTGCTAACTGAGAGGCAGTTATTGGCCGAACCTATACTAGCCGCTTAATTCCTTGCATCTCTTGCCTTGCTCCAAGCTCATCCCTATAATAAATAGTCTTTGTTTTGTAGTTGACTAAGGACCAGTGCTTTTCTAGCCAGTCCATACTGATCAGAACATCATAGGAACCAAGGGGGAGCACATTTAAATATGCCATTACTGGTTGCCCTGCTATCTTTAAAGAGCAGTTATTGACTTTTGCAAGCACTCGCCTCTTGGCCCCTGTAGCCAGCTGTACTAGCCACGGATTCTTGAATTTAACAAGTTGCAGTTTACAATGTTCTACAACCTTAGGACTAATATAACTTAATGTGGCTCCAAGATCAATTAAAACAACTACAGTAAGGTCTGAGATTTTACCTTCGAATTCCACCATGGTCGGCTGGTACTCCGCCTGACGATCGTCCAGGGCTGCATTAATCCTTGGTAGACTACATCCTATATCGCCGACTATCGATGCTTCATGGATTTGGGATACCTGTTCGGTTCCTTTTCATTGAGGGCAGTTTTTGACGTAGTGAGGACCTCCGTAACCCCACCACTGTACTGGAGGCCTTGCTGTCCCTTCATTGTCTAACTTTACAAGCTATTCGTTGACTCTGGACTCACTGGTTGGCTTGGACCTGAATGAATTTTCTGTACAGTTCTGTTGTTTTGCCCCTTGCCAACACCCTTTCTACCGCTACTATGATTCCCTTTATTGTTTCCAGCCAACTTATTACTTTTCTTTTCATTCCATCTTTTACCTAGAATTTCTCCTTTCTGTTTACTCTGTTGGTAACAAATCCTGTCTTTACGTATTGCTTCATCCATTGTCTTTGGATTGTCAAACTCAATCCTTTCCCGCATATACAAAGGTAAACTACTAACAAACCTTTGCACTTTAGCTTTTCCTCTCTAATATAAGACACATAACGAAGAAATGAAGTAAAACGAGTGATAAATTCGTCCATGGTTTGTTGTCCCAACCGCAAGTCATGGAATTCTCTTGCCTTTTCGTCATAAAAACGCTCGGTCAGGTATCTTTCCTTAAAGTACCTTTGAAATTTCTCCCAGGTTATGGTTTGTTCGCTTACTCCTCTTACGATCTTAACTTCTTCCCACGACAAGGTGGCCTTTCCCTATAGTTGGAAAATGGCTAGCCGTGCCTTAAGGTTGTGATCGTATTCATATAGCTGGAAATATTTGTTCATATTAATTAACCATGCCTCAGTTGCTTCCTCCTATTCTCCATCAAAGTGTGGTGGTTTAATCTTACGAAATTTCCCTTGCAACTCTATCCGTTGCCTTTTTGATGTCTGTTGTTTGGATGCATTATCAGATCGTTCCTCCCTTTCCTCTGACCCTTCAGGTTCTGTATGGTGATGCTGCTCCTCTGACATTCTTTGCTACTCCGCACTAGGATTTGCTGGTGGCTGGTTATGTTTGTCGGACAGGCTTTTTATAATTCTCTCTTGTTCACTAGTTAGCTGTGCGTTATCTTCTCATAACCGGGCCATTTCATTTTTCAATTCCTGCACTATCTCCAAAATGGCCAAGTTTGTATTGCGAGCCTCCTCTCCGAGCTGTACCCATAGCTCGGGGTTATTCTCAGGACCAGGTACAGGTCCCTGACCCATCGCATACCTACATGACGCATTGTTCGCTCTTCTCATACTGTCAGTCTTCTGGTTTTCCTATTCTGTTCTTAACATCAGAAAGGAAAAAGTTAACATACTAACTGTTTTCTTGAACTGCACAAATAAAGACAAAAATAAATTGTATGTGTTGTTTTTGTAGTCAACTTTCAATTCCCAGAGGCCTCAGTTTTGTAACTGGGCTCTAATACCAATTGTCATGTCTCCCAACACTCTACCATAGTAATTTTTTTTTTGTTAAAGACCACTATGGAAACTATTAAGTCGGCAACCCTCCTACTGTCTTTACTACTCCGGTCGTTGGTGGAGTTTTCTGGCAAACAGATCGTTGGTTCATGGTGATGTTATCAGCTTGGTACTATAGGACTAAGGTTCATTAACTCTATACGTACCTTGGAAATCTCCCGCCTCCTCGCGATCAGTAAACTTAGCGGATATATGTTACACTTGGAAATTTCATTGAATATGCTCTGGTTATATTGTACTGTTTGGGTTAATGCTCTGGCTATCGGTGTTAATTCTCCCTGCTCTTCACTCTAGGTGGCACGAGCAGGCCCTTCTAACCTCGAGCCTTTCGCCACATCAACGGAGGATGGGCTGGGTTATGATTCGACGGTTCAGTGCTTTCATGGTTTGATTCATTCATCTCTCGATTATCCGGTTGCATTATCGCTTCCACCGCTTGGCTCCGGCTCTGTTTCTCCCCTTAGTTTTCCGCAAGTTTTCTCTGTCTGTCGCCAGGCCTTGAAACAAGTTGGAAGGCCACCAAATGCGGGAATATGGTGACCCTATCACATGGAAGAATCCGGGTATGTTTTTTTTTTTTTTTTTACTGTTATTTGACATTTTCATCTCTGGAATTTCATTTCCTGCTGAACACTTCCACAACTCTTTTCCAACTAAGGTTGTAATCGTGTGTTCTGGTTGTAGAGCTCGCCTCGAGAATCCGAGACTCTCAGGCGAGGCTGCGGGGTCGGCATCTCACCTGTCTTCCTTGCTTGAAAAGCCCAGGTAAGGAATTGCTTCCGGATAGCTGTTCTTTGATTGAGTTTGACTCTTCAGATGATTCGAATCTGAGATGGTTGGCTATACTGGTTCTGTTGCACAGCCTTTCCGAGTTTTGAAAGTTTTGAAGGCTTGTTGAGTTAGCAGGGTAATTTTCTTGTACAGCCAAGAGCTGTAGGGGTTGAGACCTGTACCCTTTTTCTCGGGTAGAGGGTTTTGTTTTAGTTCTCTAGCGTCGAGTTGAACAATGGTTATTTTGATGTAGTTATGTATACTTTTTTAACCTGCCATGGTTTATCCCGTGGCTTATCTGGTTGTACTATGTGAGCTTGCAATGTGCTATGAAGCAACTCTTAGGAAAATCCTGGGTGAAGCTGCTGGAAGCGCCTTAGTTAACTTATTCTCTTCTCCGAATGGGCATATGTATTCGCATAACCCTTTCTTACAGTTTTATAACCAACTGCTAAATAGATGTTGTTCTCAATCTATATACAAATGTATGGTTTAATTGGATTGTTTCCACACCTTGTTTTCTGTTCGGATGTTTAAATTTGTGAATGATAACAGTCTCCATCCAGATTTCCATTCGTCCTAATAATTGAACCGAAATTTAGATGAATGTTTAGCACTGCCTGACGCTAGTTCATTCCTCTGTACTTATAAACTTAAGTTCTTTACTGGTTCTCACTACTTCCATGTTTATTTCTGGTAGTTAAGCCTTATACGCAAGATTTCTTAGTTAATTATTTATTGTGAAACCCCACCCGTAAGGTTCTGGAAGTCTGTGTGCAAGGTAACCCTTGACGGGCTCGTTTGCATGATACAGAGTTTTCTCTCTCCACAATTTTTTGTGGTCCATCCTCGGTTACAACCTGAGGCAGAAAATTTTCTACGTTTGTATGCCATATATGTTTACAACTTATCTGTGTGCCAGCATGTTAATTGTGAAGGAGATGTATACATTTATATATAACCGACGTTATTTCGCCATACTATACCTCCGTATAATACCCAGCAAAATTTATGGACCCGTATCACTTTGGTTTTTACCCTCATCATTCTGGTTACTATTAACAGGAAGATTCTTGTCTTTTTTTATTCGTTTCTTGGTGTGAAATCTATGTTCGCAGTTCAGAATTATACCTACCTCACCAGGGATTTAATTAGCAGTTTTGTTAAATACTACACCTACCTCTTCCTAGGGGTCGCTTTTCCTCATTATCAGGGTTTAGCGTGGTCCAAAATCTTTACCACCCTACCAATTCACCATGGTCACCGTTTACTCACTTGTTTTCCAGAATTTAAGAGGTTTATGCACCCTTCCCTTTTCTAATTCCTCTAAAAAGACCACCAATGTTTTCCTTAATTAACCGGTACATTTTAATTACAGAATTAATTCTGTACAGGGGTTTATTTTTAGCTACTGTTCTTTTTATTTCATACAAATAATATAGAACTTAATCACGCATAGCAATTATAGTTTTTTTTTTGTACCAGTTCTTGGATGTCAATATGCTATTTCACCGAACTGTTCACCTCTGTTTTTCGGAGCTACTGCCACTCGCAACGCATTCCAGATACTGAGCTTTTCCTTTGTCTCCTACTTCTATTTGCCACCCAACCTTGAGATTCGTCTTTCGGGACCAGAATCTCCCACCGTGCTCTCTTGCAGGACCACTGTCCTCGACAAGATATCTGCACCTAGTGCTTGGCTATCTAGTCCTCACCAGACTTAGCCATCTTTCTCTTCTTCCTTTTTCTGTCTGTCCTCACAACACATACTAACTTCCTCCCCCTCTTTTTCCTCTGGAAACCTTTCTAGTCACGAGAGGTAGTTAGGTTGCAATCACTGCAACCGTTTTTTCCAACTTCCCCCTCAGAAGTTGCCAGCATTTTCCAAGAAAACATTTCTTATCTTATTAAAGAAATAATAAAAATATTATTAAATTTCAAAACAGTTAATAATGCCATATTCAGTTTTTTTTAATCACAGTAAAGTCAAATATTTACATTTTCCTGGGGCATTACATATATATAAAACGTATATCATAATAAAACATATTAAGTTATAATTTTATAAAACATATTAAAATATAATATTTTTAAATTAATTTGTTGAGAAAATTACATGTCTATCTTAAAAAACATACTTTGAGTAACAAAACAAATATATATATATATATATATATATATATATATAATTTAAAAGAATAATAATAATTATTTACAATTAATTCATAGATTTAAAGTCTCACACAAACACATTTTGGAATAATTGTTATCTAGTATATCGAAGGACCATGACCATTTTATCTTAAGCAAGGATTGTGACTTGAAAATTAGAACATGAATAAAGTCAAATATACCTTCATTCAAAATGTTTGGTTATATATATATATATATATATATTTGTATGTATGTATGTATGTATATATGTATGTATATATAATATTTACAAATAATTATTAATTAAAAATAAATAGAAGAACAAAAAAACAAAAACAAAAAAAATTGTATCAACTACAACCCTAAATTCAAGTAAATCTCTATTTCTATTAAATAATTAAATCCTAGTTAAGTTTCTCCATCTCTTTTTAATTTTTTTGAAATAAATAGATAAAAATATCATTTATTGTTTTCATCAATAATTACAAATGAACCTATCATCCAAGCCAAACAATAATATTCTATTAGAATCACATCTTTTATGTATGTATGTGACCTTTTTATTTTTCCCACCAGAGTGTCTATGACCAACAATTATCTAGCGAGTTGTCTTTAGTGAGATTTTTTGGAAAAATTTTCGGTGGATTTTTCTTCTAATTTCTCTAAAAGCGAGCAAGAATTTATCGAAATCCTAAGATAATGTTAACATATTAATAGAAATAATGCCAACCATCGAGAATAATGTTTACATATAGATGGAAATCAAATAGAAATATTATAAAAAGTAAACATCATTAACTTTGGATACCAAATATCAAAATTTTCACATATAAATATGGTATATTTTTTAAATAAAAAATAAACTTGATTATTAATATTATTTGGACTATATTTAAAATGAATACAATTAAAAAATTAAACTTAATTATTAGTATTATTTAGACTATATTTAAAAGGAATACAATTAAAAAATAAATTTGTTAAAAATAAATCTTATTAATAATTAAGATAGAAATTAATATTTTATATATTTCAAAATTAAAATTAATTATTAGTAATAATTAAAATTTAAAATTATATTTAATTAAACATAAATTTAATTTTTCCATAAATATAAATTTCGATTTGAATTCATAAAATAAAAATTTAAACGGTGTAAAACAATTATTATATATATATATAACAATTTTCTTTACCTAACTTAATATTTTTAACTTTTTACCTCGTTTAACTTCAAATTTACTCAAACAAGTACGAACGTCATACGTGAAACCATATTTATCTGTTTCTCGATGGGGATATGCGAATCACTTCACTAGCTGCAGCACAAGTTGCAAGGCGTGAGTACCATACTGTATCTCTAGTGGGGTCGTCCGGCGAACCATATTGTATCTCCGGAGGGGTCGAACTATATTGTACCATACTATTTTTACCTTAAATTTCAAGCCATAAAAGTTATTATAATTTGATTAATTGTATAATTTATTTTAACGATAATAAAATATATTTTTATTTAAAAAATTTAAAAATAAACATAAAATATCACCAAAATATATTGGTAGAAAAATTAATATAACAGTGTGCTGTTTACACTTAGCTTAATTCATTTCTAGCAAATTAGAATGGATTCATAAGAGAATTTGATTTTGTTTTTCAGTGGTGAAAAAGACAAATAGGCAAGACCGTGGACAATAATAATTAATAATGGAGACCATAGGAAAATAGATAGGGACTACATGACAACGCTGAAGCTATCAAGTATCTCAATTAAAGAAGTAAGAGTGAGAGTATCGTTATTCAGAAGTTATGAGTTTATGAAGTAAAAGATGGATGAGTGAGAATATGAATTAGTTTGACTATATAAATTAAATGATTAAAGTATAGTTAAATTACAATTTTTAATCATTATTTTAAAATATTTAAAGAAACTTTACTTCTTATTTTTAAGATATTAATTTCATATTTAAATTTTTTTTTTTTGCATAAATCCTTCATAAATAATACCAATAAATAAAACATATTAAGTTATAATTTTATAAAACATATTAAAATATAATTATTTTTATGGGGAAATTACATGTCTATCTTAAAAAAAAACATATTTTGAACAACAAAACAAAACATATATATATAATTTAAAATAATAATAATAATAATTTACAATTAATTCATAAATTTAAAGTCTTACATGAAGACATTTTGGAGTTTTGGGATAATTGCTATCTAGTATATGGAATGACCATCTTAAGCATGAAGGATTGTGACTTGAAAATTAGAACATAAATAAAGTCAAATATACCTTTATTTGAAATGTTTGGTTATATATATATATATATAATTTTTACAAATAATTATTTAAAAAAAAAAAAACTTGTATCAACAACCCTAAATTCAAGTAAACTTCTATTTCTATTAAATAATAAAATCTTAGTTAAGTTTCTCTATCTCTCCTTAATTTTTGGAAATAAATAAGTAAAAATATCACTCATTGTTTTCAGCAATAATTACGAATAGACTTATTATCCAAGCCAAACAATAATATTCTATTAGAATCACATATTTTATTTATGTATGTGACCTTTGTATTTTTCCCACCACAGTGCCTATGACCAACAATTATCTAACGAGTTGTCTTTAGTGAGATTTTTTGGAAGCTTTTTTGGTGGGTTTTTCCTGTCTAATTTCTCTAAAATCTGGCAAGAATTTATTGAAATCCTAAGATAATATTAACAAATGAATAGAATTGAATTGAAATCCTAAAATAATGTTAACATATAAATAGAAATAATGCCAACCATCTAGAATAATATTGACATATAAATGGAAATCAAATGGGAATATTATAAAAGGTAAACATCATTAACTTTGGATACTAAATATCAAAATTTTCACATATAAATATGGTATATTTTTTAAATAAAAAATTAAACTTGATTATTAGTATCATTTGGACTATGTTTAAAATGAATACTATTAAAAATATATTTGTTAAAATAAATTTTATTAATGATTAAAATAGAAACCGATATTTTATATATTTCAAAATTAAAATTAATTATTAATAGTAATTAAAATTTAAAATATATTTAATTAAATAAAAAATTAATTTTTCCATAAATATAAATTTCAATTTCAAATCATAAAAATATTAAAAATTTAAACTATTTAAATTTTTATTTTATATACATAGCTTAATGCTTTTAACTTTTTACCTAGTTTAACTTCAAATTTAATCAAACAAGTACCAACGTCATACGTGAAACCATATTTATCCGTTTCTCGATGGGATATGCGAATCACTTCACTAGCTGCAGCACAAGTTGCAAGGCGTCAGTAATGATACGTGGGACCATGCTGTATCTCCAGTGGGGTCGTCGGTCGAACCATATTGCCTCAAACTATATTGTATCAAGAGGGGTCCTCACAACTGAGACTAAGGGTGGAGATAAATAACTGTAAATGTACACTACTGCAAATTGCACAATTATAAATGTATGATCCAACTGCAGAATTCATCATTGCGAAATAACGATCTAACCGCATAATTCGTCATTGCGGAAAAAAGAAATAAGCTCTCAGAACCAATTAAAATACAGATAAATAAAATTTGAAATTTGAAAGAAAAATAAATTATTTTTTTATAAATTAAATCCTTTATATTGTTTATTCGACTTTTAGTCAACCGCAAGTTAATTCAAAAGTCAACTCATTTCTCAATAACTCAGCAGGATAATAATATTTTTAAATAATATACAAATATATGTTGATCAAATATTTTAATAGTTAGCAAGAAAAAATAATTAAAATTAAAATATTTTAATTACTTTTTAATAAGTATGTAATTTATTTAATTTTGAGGTTTCATTATCAATTGAACTATCTCAACTTCATTTCCACTGTCATAATTAATTGAGCTACTCCGAATAAAAATAATTTATTTAATTTTTAATATAAAATAATAATAATAAATTATTTAAAAATAAAATTTAACCAATGACATTTTTATAATACGTAAAACTATTACTATTTCTTTTTTCCCTTTTCGCTTTCTAAAGTGATCTCTATTGGATTTTATAAATCCTGGGTTAAAATGAAGCTAACTAGTTAATATTAAATTATATTAAATCTCATAATTATATATAAAGTAATCACTGCTCTCCAGCGCCTTTACAACCTCCCCTGCTTGCGTGCGTGCAGAGAAACATGGTAATGTGATATTTCTTTCTTTCTGATTCCAAATTATCACAAGGAACGTACGCAGTAGTAGGTTGAGCCCAATTAATTTTTGGGTTCCAAGCAGATTCTTTTTGCATTTTGTGTCACACTCTCATGATTATATATATAAAAAAAAATTTAAAAAAAATAAATATTTCGAACACATATATGCATGGTAACTCTCAACAATATAATCTCTTCCCTATTATGATGTTGTATGTCAATTCATATTATCATGGTCTAAGTGTTTATCGCATAGAGATTATATATATCATGCATCAATTATATGCACTACACGGTAGTCGAGTTATGACGGTTGTAACATGTGGTATAACGTTAGCCTTAGCCTTGCCAACCCTCAGTACGCGATTCATATTAATGAGCGTGGAGATCTTTGGTCCGGCAGCTGCCTTTGCCGGCGCCGAGTCACTGGTGGCTTTTATGGCAAGAGCTCACATCTTGACAGGTGGCCTCACTTACCTGCGGGACCATGTGACACCTCGGGCTCTGTCTTCTCGTCCTCCCCGCTCCAATTTCCCGCGCAGCATCGACGGCTGAGATCCATCGTTCAGATCGGAGGGCTGGGATGAGCCAAAGGGCTTTGGGTTAATACTTAAACCCCTTGCTGCACGCCGAGGTTCATTTGTTTCACCCGGGCGCTCTCACTTCGTCTCTTCAGACCCTGGTTCGAGTCTTATTGCTCTTCCGGATGCCATGATACACCCTTCAGAGTCTCACGCAGGTATTGTATACCTCTGTCTGCATGATTATTTGCTACGGTTTCGTTTCTTTATTTGGTTATTCGCACTCAGGGACTAAATTGGTCCGCTCGTTTATCTTTTGGAGGCCTATACTAATTTCTCCCTTTTCTGGTAGCGCATGCAGGTGGATCTGTGCGAGCCTCTTAACTGTGTATCCGCAGCGCCTCGACTCCTTCGACATTTGCAGGTATGGTTGCTCTTAATTTGGTGCTCTCTTCTGGGTGCAAGAGCTCTAAAGCTCCTTCGACCCTAATGTTTCCATTTGGTGAATGTTGCAGTCCGGACCCCTGATGCGGGTTTCCTTTTGTTTTCATGCTGAAGAGGGGTTTTCCCCATGGTTATGGGTTTTGGTGATCAGGCTTAAAGCCATGCCGGTTCCAGCAAGATATGATAGGCAGTGAATATTGCGTGCTCCATTTTGCTTAACTGTGACTTAGATTTGGGCTTTTCTGCCCAATGCGGGGTCTAGGGCACCATTGCCTCTGTATATAATTTATTTTCATCTGTATTTGAGCTAGCTATGTGCCGAACTCATTTGTTAGCGGAATCGGCCTGTACATTTTCATGTTTCCAGTTATATATACGAATGTTACGTTTCCAGGGTTATAATCTCTGAGTTTTCTATTTTCAAGAAAATGCATTCGAAGTTATTTACTCAGTCTGAGTTCGTTTCTGGGTTACTTGCGTTCTGAATGATAATGATATGATTCCCGGTTTCATTGTTATTAATGGTTGTCTGCCTCTGACTATGATTCCGCTGCATTACTGCGACGGCAGGAGTCCTCAGGCTTACCTAAATCTTGTTATCTGTTTTTTTTTGAAATATATGGGATTATAACCTCTGAATATTTTGCATGATTCGGGTAATCGATGTTTCGTTTTGTTAATGTGACAGTGCCTTAATTATTACTTGTTTCGCAGAGGTTAGATTTATTCCCGGTAAGGGTTATTCGGAAGCATGTACAGTTTTTCTTTGTTTAACATGGTTTACTCCGGAGATGGTTTTCTCACAGCCGGACTCGCGGCTGTGTTAACGCATTCTCTGGGTTGTTAACCCTATTATGACACTGTTTAATATCTTATTTCCGTAAGCGGTATACATATATTGAACTTCTCTGTTGGCTATAACTCGGTTATTGCTTCCACGGCTTGATTGCATATGGTTATTGTGGTTCCACTATTTCATACGTTTGCAGGGTTTGCTCTTTTCCTTTCCTGAAAGATATGTTAATTCCAAAAGTCGACAGTCACATGTATCTTGAATAATTCTTCCCTTTCCATCGATGTTTATGTTTATGAAAAAGATTTATTGGCTGGCATTCCTTGCCTGGCTCAGTGTTTTATGATGTTACTCTCACTACATGAATAACTGGTTATGTTCTGGCTGTTTGTTTCACGGTTTGCTTTTGCTTTACCAAAGACTGCCCCTGTATCTCTATTTGTTCCTTAATATAATTGTCGGTTAATGGTCTGTTATCTAAGTTGAACTACCCTCTATTCAACTATAATATTCTTTTGATATTCTGGTATTTAAGTTAAACTACCTCCCGTTTAACTATAATATTTTCATGATGGTCTAGTTTTTAAGTTAACTACCACCTGTTAACTACATTTATCATCATAACAGTAATTAAAGAGATAGAACACACAATCATTTCCCGACTACATGAGTCCTCTGTGTATTCCACACATATTTTCATTCAGTTTCTCTGCAGTATGAATTCGTACCTGGTTCGCCAGAGTCGTACAGGGGTACTTTAGTAAATTCTTCTGCAAGCAAGTCTGCTCTACCACCCAACCATGAGATCCGTCTACATGACTGGATTCTCCCCCCGAGCCATCTTGCAGGCCTTCAGCCCTCAACAAGATTTGTGCACCTCGTGCCTGGTTATCTGGTCCTCACCAGACTTAACCAATTTTCTCTTGTCATTTCCTTTTTCCTTTTTCCTGGAAAAAGATCCTTCTGTCTGTCCCAACAGCACAGAACTTCCTCCCTACAACCAGGACTTTTCCTGTTTGGGAGGGCAGTTTCAATCAGTTATTACAATTGATCTCTTTCTTTGAAATCCACCTCCTAGAGGCTGCCAACATTTCAAGAAAAATATTTAAATTACTCAATAAAGTAGTTTATCAAAGTTTTCTTTTTTCAACATAAAACAATAACTACCATACTGTCTTTTACCATAGTAAAATTTCACATTTACATCTTCTGGGGTCATTACATCTCCCCCTCCTGTGATTGGACATCGTCCCGATGTCTGTTTCCCTTAAACAAATTCGGGTAAGCTTCTTTAAGGAGTTCCTCATCCTCCCAAGTGGCCTCTTCAGGCCCATAGTGCTGCCACTGCACTTTAGCTTGGAAAATAACCCGCTTCCGCAGCCGCACCTCTCTCCGGTCGAGAATGTTCAGTGGTTCGACCAGAACCTCGCCTTCCGGCTCGACCTGCAAACAACAACAGATCTAGTTATTTCCTTGTTTGAGAACAAAGCTTAACTAGAACGACCAGATTAATTCTTACCCGAACATCCTGCCATTGGATCACATGTTTAGGATCGTAGACGTATTTTTTTAGTACAGATACGTGAAAAACATTGTGGATCTTAATATGACTTGGCAGGGCGAGTTGATAAGCTACTGGCCCCACTCTCGCCAGGATTTGGAAGGGTCCAAAATAGCGAGGGGCAAGTTTGGCACACCCACTCCACTGCAAGGTACTCCTTCTGGTTTGAATTCTTACAAAAACATGGTCTCCGACCTGGAATTCTTTGAACCTTCTCTTCCGGTCTGCAAAACTTTTCTGTCTGTCCTGGGCGGCCTTTAAGTTGGTACGCACCTTTTTCACCATGTCTTCCATTTCCTTGAGCATTTCCGGGCCAAATCTTAACCTATCCTCAGGTCCACCCCAACTTGAAGGTGTGCGGCACTTTCGCCCATACAGGACCTCAAAGGGACTTAGCTGTGTTGACGAGTGATACCCATTATTATACGCGAATTCAACCAGGTGGAGGTACTCCTCCCATTGGGTTGGTTTCATCATAACACATGCTCTCAGCATGTCCTCCACTACCTGGTTCACCCGTTCCGTTTGACCATCGGTCTGGGGATGATAGGTTGTGCTAAAGTTCAGCTGTGTTCCCAGTTCAGCAAACAATGTCCTCCAAAAAGTTGATGTGAACTTAACATCACGATCAGAGATTATTACCTTCGGAAGTCCATGCAATTTGAACACATTTTGCATGAAAATATGAGCAATTTGCACAGCCTTATACGTGGATTGTACAGGTATGAAGTGTGCTGCCTTACTTAACTTATCCACTACCACCATAATGGAATCATTATTTTTCTTCGTTCGAGGCAACCCGGTTATAAAGTCCATGGAAATAGTTTCCCATTTCCATTCCGGAATGGGTAAGGGTTGTAGCAGCCCTGCTGGATGCAAATGCTCCGCCTTAATCTGTTGACATTCCAGGCATCGCGCCAGATATTCAGCTACATCCTTCTTCATTTTTGGCCAATAGTATTCCTTCCGAAGTGCGGTGACCATTTTTTGGTAACCTGGATGCCCGGTGTAGTGGCTGATGTGAAATTCGTCCAGAATCAGTTTTCTAAGACTATCTTCATCAGGTACATACAGCCTTTTATTAAAGTACAGCATTCCGGCATCATCTAATTCATATCCCTGTGGTGTTTCCCTATCAGGAAGTCGTTGTACCTGCTGTTTAATTTGCTGATAAACAGCATCCTGATCAGCTGCCAACTTTATCTTTTCGAGTAGGGTATTTTGCCATCTACTGACTGAAATTTTGCACAAGCACTGCACCTTCCGACTCAACACGTCAGCTACCCGGTTCTCCTTTCCTTTTAGATGTTTAATTTCAAAATCAAAGCCACTTAGGAAGTCTGCCCAACGAGCTTGCCTCGTATTTAAGGTGGGTTGGCTGAAATAATTTGTTAGACTATGATGGTCTGTCAACAACAGAAACTTTCTTCCCAAGAGGTAATGTCGCCACATCTTCAGTGCATGAATAACGGCTGCCAACTCCAAGTCGTAGGCAGAGTATTTCTGCTCATGCTCCTTTAGTTTCCTTGACTCGTATGCAATTACTCTTCCTTCCTGCATCAACACTCCTCCCACACCCTCTTTACTTGCGTCAGTACAGACCACGTAATCCTTATTAGGATCAGCTATGCTCAAAATGGGTGCGGTGGTGAGTAAGTGTTTAAGCTGCTCAAAGCTCCGCTGGCACTCTGAGGTCCATTTGAATACCCTTCCCTTCTTTTGTAAGGAGGTGATAGGGTATGCTACCCTTGAAAAACCTTCCACGAACCTTCTATAATAGCCAGCTAGCCCCATAAAGGACCTAATATCTGCCACGTCCTTTGGTATGGGCCATTCCATTATAGTCCTTATTTTTTCAGGGTCCACTGCAATCCCCTCCTTGGTGATTATATGGCCTAAGTATTGTATCTCTTCCCGGAAGAAATCACACTTACTAAACTTAGCATATAACTGATGTTCTCGCAGCGTTTGTAACACTATTCTAAGATGTTCCTCATGCTCCTCCCTTGATCGGGAGTAGATCAGAATATCATCAATAAATATCAACACAAACTTATCCAAGAACCTGTGAAACACACTGTTCATCAAACACATAAAGGTAGCAGGTGCATTGGTCAGGCCGAAAGGTAGCACCACAAACTCGTAATGTCCATACCGTGTTCTGAAAGCTGTCTTAGCAATATCCTCCTCTTTAATTCTAATCTGATGGTAACCAGACCGCAAATCGATCTTAGAAAACACCGTTGCCCCCTTCACTTGATCGAACAGTTCATCAATCCGGGGCAAAGGGTATTTGTTCTTGATCGTGAGCTTATTCAGCTGACGATAATCAATACACATCCGAAGTGTTCCATCTTTCTTTTTGACAAATAACACTGGGGCTCCCCAGGGTGATACACTGGGACGTATGTAATTTTTGTCTAGCAGCTCCTGCAGTTGCATTTTCAATTCTGTTAATTCTGGTACACTCATTCGGTATGGTGCCCGTGACACAGGTGCTGCCCCCGGGGTCAGTTCGATGGTAAAGTCCACATCTCTTTTAGGTGGTAATCCCGGTACTTCCTCTGGAAAAACATCTGCAAATTCTTGCACCACTGGAATATTGTCCAGCATAACGGTTTTGTTCTTCTGATCTGCGTAGCCCACCTGAATAGCATAAATCTGACATTTCTTTTTGATACATTTAGCTAATTGAGATGCTGTAATGGGTCGGATCCGTACAGGATGCTGGATCCCTTGCAGTTCTTGCTGCTCACCAAGATCATTCTTATAGTAAATGGTTTTAGTCTTGCAGTTTATTAATGACCAGTGTTTCTCCAGCCAATCCATCCCAATCAGGATGTCGTATGAACCCAAGGGTAATACGTTCAAATCCACAACTATTGGCTGCCCTGCTACGGTTAAAGAGCAATTATTTATTTTTGCCAAGACTCGTCTCTTGGCTCCTATAGCTAGTTGGACCAACCATGGATTTCTGAATTTTTCAGATTCTAACTTACACTGTTCTACTATCTTTGGGCTAATATAACTTAAAGTAGCTCCTGGATCAATGAGAACAACGATAGAAAGGTTTGAGATTTTACCTTCAAACTCCACCATCGTCAGCTGGTATTCCACTTGGCGATCATCCAAGGCTGCGTTAATCCTTGGTATATTACGTGCCACATCCCCAACAGTCGATGCTTCATGAATCTGGGATATCTGATCCGTACCCTTTCGCTGTGGGCAGTTTTTAACATAGTGAGGTCCTCCACAGCCCCAGCATTGAACTGGAGGTCTGGTCATTCCTTCACCTTCTGGCCTAACAGGTTGTTCACTTACTCTAGTTTCACCTGTTGGCCTTGCTCGGGGCACACTTTTTGCTACAGTTCTATTGTTTAATCCCTTACCAGCTCCCTTACCCCCAATACTGCGACCTCCTTTGCTGTTTCCAACAATCCGACTACTCCTTCTTTCATTCCATCTCTTATTTGAGGCATCCCCCTTCTGTTTATTCTGCTGGTAGCAGATCCTTGCTTTGCGGATAGCCTCATCCATGGTCCTGGGATTGTCAAACTCAATCCTCTCTCTTATGTATGAAGGTAAGCTACTCACAAACCTTTGCACTTTGGCTTTTTCCTCCTTAATATAGGGTACATAACGTAGCAGAGAAGTGAAACGATTAATGAATTCATCCATAGTCTGCTGCCCCAGTCTTAAATCATGGAATTCTCTTGCCTTTTCATCGTAGAAGCGCTCGGTCAGGTATCTTTCTTTGAAGTATCTCTGAAACTTCTCCCATGTGATGGTCCGTTCACTTACCCCCTTGACAATCTTGATTTCCTCCCACCACAGGGTTGCTTTACCCTGTAACTAGAAAATGGCCAGTCGCGCCTTCAGGTTATGATCATACTCATACAGCTGAAAATATTTGTTCATATTTATTAGCCATGCTTCAACCGCTTCTTCCTGTTCTCCATCAAAATGTGGAGGTTTAATTTTTCGAAATTCTCCCTGTAGCTCCATTCTCTGACGTTTTGAAGTTTGCTGTTCTGGTACATTATCAGAATGGTCCTCCTTATCTCTCGAATTTTCAGGTCCAACCTGATAGTCCTGCTCTTCTGTTATCTTCTACTGCTCCGCGCTGGGATTAGATATGGGTGGGTTCTGCCTGTCCGACAAACTCTTCAGAATTCTCTCTTGTTCCACCGTCAAGCGCGCGTTGTCTTCCCGTAGACGTGCCATCTCATTTTTCAACTCCTGAACAGTTTCCAGTATTGTGAGATTGGTACTCCGTGTTTCCTCGCCCAACTGTACCCACAACTCTGGGTTTTCCCGAGGGGTGCTGCCGGCTCCTTGCATCACGCTTCTTTTCCTAGCTTAACTATTAGCTGTTAAATTCCTGTATCTCACCCTAAGATATAACAGAAACAACAGTTAAATGATTTATTAATTTTTCCTATACAGATGCATGGTGTAATCTTCTGCACAGTGAAACATGACATTTCTGAGGCCACAGTGTTGAAACTGGGCTCTGATACCAATTTGTCACACTCTCATAACTATATACATAAAAAAAAAATTAAAAATAAATATTTCGAAACACATATATGCATGGTAACTCTCAACCATATAATCTCTTACCTATTATGATGCCAATTCATATTATCGTGGTCTAAGTTTTACCGCATAGGGATTATATATATAATGCATCAATTATATGCACTGCACGGTAGTCGAGTTATGGCGGTTGTAACATGTTGTATAACGTTAGTCTTGCCAACCCACAGTACGTGATTTATGTTAATGGGCGCGGAGATCTTTGGTCCGGCAGCTGCCTTTGCCGGCGCCGAGTCACTGGTTGCTTTTATGGCGAGGGCTCATGCCTTGACAGGTGGCTTGACTTACCTGCGGGTCCATGTGACACCTCGGGCTCCGTCTTCTCGTCCTCCCCGCTCCAATTTCCCGCGCTGCATCGACGGCCGAGATCCACCGTTCAGATCGGAGGGCTGGGATGAGCCCAAGGGCTTTGGGTTAATACTTAAACCCCTTGCTGCACACCGAGGTTCATTTGTTTCACTCGGGCACTCTCACTTCGTCTCCTCAGACCCTGGTTCGAGTCTTATTGCTCTTTCGGATGCCATGATACACCCTTCAGAGTCTCACACAGGTATTTTATACCTCTGTCTGCATGTTTATTTACTACGGTTTCGTTTTTCTATTTGGTTATTCGCACTCAGGAACTAAATTGGTCCGTTCGTTTATCTTTTGGGAGGCCTATACTAATTTCTCCCTTTTCTGGTAGCGCATGCAGGTGGATCTGTGCGAGTCTCATAACTGTGTATCCGCAGCGCCTCGACTTCTTCGACATTTGCAGGTATGGTTGCTCTTAATTTGGTGCTCTCATCTGGGGGGAAGAGCTCTAAAGCTCCTTCGACCCTAATGTTTCCATTTGGTGCATGTTGCAGTCCGGACCCCTGATGTGGGTTTCCTTTTGTTTTCATGCTGAAGAGGGGTTTTCCCCATGGTTATGGGTTTTGGTGATCAGGCTTAAAGCCATGCCGGTTCCAGCAAGATATAATAGGCAGTGAATATTGCATGCTCCATTTTGCTTAAAGTGTGACGCCCTAGCGGATCGGGCAGGGCGTGCACGACACTTTGGTGACTGGGCCCATGGACGAGCCGGGCGGGCGAGCGTGCACGACGACCGGTGGGCGGGTGAAACAAGCTGCGGTTGGATGGACGTAAGTCGGGCGACGAGCTGGGCGAGGGCGCGCCCACCCAGCGGGTAGGCAGACACGATGACGGTGCGCGGGCGGACGACCGGGTGAGGCGACCCGAGGGCGACCCGTGCACAACGGGCGGGCGCCCCGGGCGCTCGACCCGTGCACAACAAAAAACGCAAGTCTGGGCAGGCGGAACGGGACCGGGTATACAGCACCGGGCGAAGCTACCCGGACCGGCGGACGAGCTGGACACAACAAGCGAGCTGGGCGAGCTGACACGGGCAGGTCGAAACGTGGGCAAGCTGGGCGAGCTGACACGGGCAGGCCGAAACATAGACGAGCTAGGTGAGCGGACATGGGAGAACCGGAACGTGGGCGAGCTGGGCGAGTTGACACGGGCAGGTCGAATCGTGGACAAGCGGGCGAGCGGACACGAGAGAGTTGAGACGTGGGCGCGCCGGGCAAGCGGACACGAGAGAGCCGAGACATGGGCGAGCAGACACGAGCGGGTCAGAACGTGGGCGAGCTGGGCGAGCGAACACGGGCGGGCCGAGACGTGGGGCGAACCTTTGAACGAACAAACGTGAAGGGAGATGCGAACAGCGTGCGGGCGAATGGGCAGCGGGGCGACAATCTCCATAAAGTTTAACGTTGAGGAATGAAGGGGCCGCAAGTTTATACAATGGCGTGGTCGGCTTTGCCATGGGCAAAGGCCGACCCGCCCACAAAAATAAACGAAGGGCTCGAACCACAAATCTATGGGGTCGGCTCATAAGGTGAGCGCCCCTCGAATGAAGAATGAGGCGGCTATAAAAGGGAGAGCTCATTCGAAGGATAAGGCAAGCAAGCGGAGTTGAGACTTGGTCTTCTCATAACGCAACGGGTGAACAGATTGGTGATGCGCACATCTCTTGCGCACCAAGAGACGGTGCGAAGGGTCATCCGGTGCTGAGACGAACAGTGAAACAGCGCGCAGTGTCGACGGGCAAGTTTGGGACGAGCTGTCACGGTAGTTCTGTGCGAGCGCAGGCCGAGTTGGCTGCGGCTCGTGGGTGTACAGAAAACAACCATGCGCAGTTCGGTTCTTTGACGAGCTGTGGTATTGTGCGGTGTGAGTAGAGGGCGCGAGCCGAGTTGAGGAACGGGGACCCGGGACGGGCACGTTCAGTCATAAGGCACATCGCACGGCATAAAGGCGACAGGCGGTTCTGTAAAACTGTGTAGGGTGGCCGAGAGCTGGTCCGGCACCCGAACTCTAGTTCTGTTCATTATAACAAGTGCGGCCGGCGCATGAATTGTAAGACCGGGTTGTGGTGAAGTGCGACCAGCGCACGAACTGTAAATCTGGTTATGGTATTAAGTGCGGCCGTGAATTGGTTCGGCGCACAGGTGGTGGCACACGGTGTAAGGGCGGCAGGCCCGGTTCTGCGATCTCGTTAAGGGGTGGCCGCGAGCTGGTCCGGCACCCGATATTAACAAGTGCGGCCGAGGGCAGCTCGGCGCACGACTGTAATTATGTTTATTTGTAAAGTGCGAAGGCACTGTTGTAAACTTGGTATTTGAAGTAGTGCGGCCATGTCTAAGCCGGCGCACTGTTGTAAAAGTTGAATTCGGTATCATAATAAAATAATCGGGCGAACTCTTTGGGAGTTGCCCCTCCCACTTCAATTGATGTTATTGTGTGGTGTTGTGTTTTATTGTGTAAACGATCTCGGTTATGAATGTTAATGGAATATTATAACTGTTGATTATATGTTAAAGACGTTTTAAGAAAATAAAGCTAAGTAGTTGATGGTAAGGCGTAGTCCATAAGTGCGCATTCGGTTAAGGTTGGGCACTCGGTGGTGCCGCGCTCTGCCCAATAAGAAAAAAAAAGATTGGGGGCGTGACAGGTGGTATCAGAGCTCGGTCAGCGAGCTGGTGTCGAACATTTTGAACTTAGACAGAGGTTGTCTCGGTTGAAAAATTGAAGGCGAATCTGCATGTTCTAAGGCAGAGGAAGATGTCTATCTTGGAGTTGTTGGGTTGTGAAACCTTGGAAGAACTCGAAAGGGAGATTCTTGAAGAAAATGATAAGCTACGACGGGAATACATGGATTGCGGCAGAAAGTTGGCAGCAACAAAGCGCGCTCTCCGTGCCTTGGTGGAAAAGGGGACTTCGGACCTAAATACGGACGAAGCCAACCGGCTTACAAAAGAAGGGCTCTTGATAGAAGCAGAATTCAAGGAGCTAAGATTAAGACATGAGATGAACAAGAGGAAGAAGGATTGCCTAATCCTCGAAAGACGTCTCGAAGCCTTGAAAGGAGAAGTAAGGCTTGAGGAAAAGCGAAAAGAAAGACTCGAAGAGAGGGTCTCGAGAGTTGAAGAAAACTTGATAATAGAGGTCTCTTCCGCCGAAGAACTTCATGATGAGGCTACAAGTAAGGTAGACTTAGACGCTACCTCCAAGGTAGAAATTGAAGTGGGAAGTGAAGAGAAGGATTCAGGAAAATGGGGACTGTTATATGCTCAGGTGAAGCTCGGCAGGACAGATGTTCTCGCTATGATTGATAGCGGGGCCTCGCATAACTTTATGAGCAGGAGGACTGTGAGGAGACTTGGGCTGAAGGTTGTGCCTATGGAGGCGCAGATAAAGACAGTTAATTCTCCTCCAACAAGTGTTTTCGGTATCGCTGAAGGAGTAATAATCACTCTTGGTACGTGGACCGGGAAGGTGGACTTCACCATAGTAAAACTTGACGACTATGAGGCCGTACTGGGGATGGAGTTCTTGAAGCAATATGAGGTCTTAGTTGTGCCACATTTGAAGAAGCTTTTCATCTATGATGGACAGGAAGACACACCCATTGGTGTTCCAACCATTGGCATGATGAGAAATGATTCGAAGAAAGGCAAGCATTTGCTTGATGGCGAGGCAAAGCTTGTGGGACAACCCTTGATGGTTGAAACACTTTCTGGTAGTTGTTCAAACGTGTTAAAAGAACTGGAGGAAGTGAGAAACAATATCGATGATGCGCATGATGGACCGAAGATCCGGGAGGGAGATCGGGAGTCATGTCGACAAAAGGCAAGAAACAAGGAGCCTGACATTGAAATGGAGCTGATTGATAAAGGGGAACCTCCAGGTTCTCCCCATACATCTCCTTAGAAGACAAGAGGAGATGGGTTCATTGTTGGCTGTTCAAGGCAATGAGCCCTCACTTGGTGATTGAACAGGTATGTAGACATGCAGCAGAAATGGGGGGTTCCCATAGATCTGGGCATGGGACCATGAGAGGTTGACATGTTGTCGGGACGACAACGTCTTCGGGTGGAGGAGAGTGTGATGCCCTAGCGGATCGGGCAGGGCGTGCACGACACTTTGGTGACTGGGCCCATGGACGAGCCGGGCGGGCGAGCGTGCACGACGACCGGTGGGCGGGTGAAACAAGACTGCGGTTGGGTGGACGTAAGTCGGGCGACGAGCTGGGCGAGGGCGCGCCCACCCAGCGGGCAGGCAGACACGATGACGGTGCGCGGGCGGACGACCGGGTGAGGCGACCCGAGGGCGGCCCGTGCACGACGGGCGGGCGCCCTGGGCGCTCAACCCGTGCACAACAAAAAACGCAAGTCTGGGCAGGCGGAACGGGAGCGGGTATACAGCATCGGGCGAAGCTACCCGGACCGGCGGACGAGCTGGACACAACAAGCGAGCTGGGCGAGCTGACACGGGCAGGTCGAAACGTGGGCAAGCTGGGCGAGCTGACACGGGCAGGCCGAAGCATAGACGAGTTGGACGAGCGGACATGGGAGAACCGCAACGTGGGCGAGCTGGGCGAGTTGACACGGGCAGGTCGAATCGTGGACAAGCGGGCGAGCGGACACGAGAGAGTTGAGACGTGGGCGCGCCGGGCAAGCGGACACGAGAGAGCCGAGACGTGGGCGAGTCGGGCGAGCATACACGAGCGGGTCAGAACGTGGGCGAGCTGGGTGAGCGAACACGGGCGGGCCGAGACGTGGGGCGAACCTTTGAACGAACAAACGTGAAGGGAGATGCGAACAGCGTGCGGGCGAATGGGCAGCGGGGCGACAATCTCCATAAAGTTTAACGTTGAGGAATGAAGGGGCCGCAAGTTTATACAATGGCGTGGTCGGCTTTGCCATGGGCAAAGGCCGACCCGCCCACAAAAATAAACGAAGGGCTTGAACCACAAATCTATGGGGTCGGCTCATAAGGTGAGCGCCCCTCGAATGAAGAATGAGGCGGCTATAAAAGGGAGAGCTCATTCGAAGGATAAGGCAAGCAAGCGGAGTTGAGACTTGGTCTTCTCATAACGCAACGGGTGAACATATTGGTGATGCGCACATCTCTTGCGCAGCAAGAGACGGTGCGAAGGGTCATCCGGTGCTGAGACGAACAGTGAAACAGCGCGCAGTGTCGACGGGCAAGTTTGGGACGAGCTGTCACGGTAGTTCTGTGCGAGCGCAGGCCGAGTTGGCTGCGGCTCGTGGTTGTACAGAAAACAACCGTGCGCAGTTCGGTTCTTTGACGAGCTGTGGTATTGTGCGGTGTGAGTAGAGGGCGCGAGCCGAGTTGAGGAACGGGGACCCGGGACGGGCACGTTCAGTCATAAGGCACAGCGCACGGCATAAAGGCGACAGGCGGTTCCGTAAAACTGTGTAGGGTGGCCGAGAGCTGGTCCGGCACCCGAACTCTAGTTCTGTTCATTATAACAAGTGCGGCCGGCGCACGAATTGTAAGACCGGGTTGTGGTGAAGTGCGACCAGCGCACGAACTGTAAATCTGGTTATGGTATTAAGTGCGGCCGTGAATTGGTTCGGCGCACAGGAGGTGGCACACGGTGTAAGGGCGGCAGGCCCGGTTCTGCGATCTCGTTAAGGGGTGGCCGCGAGCTGGTCCGACACCCGATATTAACAAGTGCGGCCGAGGGAAGCTCGGCGCACGACTGTAATTCTGTTTATTTGTAAAGTGCGAAGGCACTGTTGTAAACTTGGTATTTGAAGTAGTGCGGCCGTGTCTAAGCCGACGCACTGTTGTAAAAGTTGAATTCGGTATCATAATAAAATAATCGGGCGAACTCTTTGGGAGTTGCCCCTCCCACTTCAATTGATGTTATTGTGTGGTGTTGTGTTTTATTGTGTAAACGATCTCGGTTATGAATGTTAATGGAATATTATAACTGTTGATTATATGTTAAAGACGTTTTAAGAAAATAAAGCGAAGTAGTTGATGGTAAGGCGTAGTCCATAAGTGCGCATTCGGTTAAGGTTGGGCATTCGGTGGTGCCGCGCTTCGCCCAATAAGAAAAAAAAAGATTGGGGGCGTGACACCCTGGTTCGAGTCTTATTGCTCTTTCGGATGCCATGATACACCCTTCAGAGTCTCACACAGGTATTTTATACCTCTGTCTGCATGTTTATTTACTACGGTTTCGTTTTTCTATTTGGTTATTCGCACTCAGGAACTAAATTGGTCCGTTCGTTTATCTTTTGGGAGGCCTATACTAATTTCTCCCTTTTCTGGTAGTGCATGCAGGTGGATCTGTGCGAGTCTCATAACTGTGTATCCGCAGCGCCTCGACTTCTTCGACATTTGCAGGTATGGTTGCTCTTAATTTGGTGCTCTCTTCTGGGGGGAAGAGCTCTAAAGCTCCTTCGACCCTAATGTTTCCATTTGGTGCATGTTGCAGTCCGGACCCCTGATGCGGGTTTCCTTTTGTTTTCATGCTGAAGAGGGGTTTTCCCCATGGTTATGGGTTTTGGTGATCAGACTTAAAGCCATGCCGGTTCCAGCAAGATATAATAGGCAGTGAATATTGCATGCTCCATTTTGCTTAACGGTGACTTAGCTTTGGGCTTTTCTACCCAATGCGGGGTCTAGAGCACCATTGTCTCTGTATATAATTTATTTTCATCTGTATTTGAGCTAGCTATGTGCCGAACTCATTTGTTGGCGGAATCGGCCTGTATATTTTCATGTGTTCCAGTTATATACACAAATGTTACGTTTCCAGGGTTATAATCTCTGGGTTTTCTATTTTCAAGAAAATGCATTCGAAGTTATTTACTCAGTCTGAGTTCGTTTCTGGGTTACTTGCGTTCTAAATGATAATGATACGATTCCCGGTTTCATTGTTATTAATGGTTGTCTGCCTCTGACTATGACTCCGCTGCATTACTGCGACAGCAGGAGTCCTCAGGCTTACCTAAATCTTGTTATCTGTTTTTTTTTTAAATATATGGGATTATAATCCTCTGAATATTTTGCATGATTCGGGTAATCGATGTTTCGTTTGTTAATGTGACAGTGCCTTAATTATTATTTGTTTCGCAGAGGTTAGATTTATTCCCGGTAAGGGTTATTTGGAAACATGTACAGTTTTTCTTTGTTTAACATGGTTTACTCCGGAGATGGTTTTCTCACAGCCGGACTCGCGGCTGTGTTAATGCATTCTCTGGGTTGTTAACCCCATTATGACACTGCTTAATATCTTATTTCCGTAAGCGGTATACATATATTGAACTTCTCTGTTGGCTATAACTCGGTTATTGCTTCCACGGCTTGATTGCATATGGTTATTGTGGTTCCACTATTTCATACGTTTGCAGGGTTTGCTCTTTTCCTTTCCTGAAAGATATGTTAATTCCGAAAGTCGACAGTCACATGTATCTTGATTAATTCTTCCCTTCCGTCGATGTTTATGTTTATGAAAAAGATTTATTGGCTGGCATTCCTTGCCTGGCTCAAAATGTTTTATGATGTTACTCTCACTACATGAATAACTGGTTATGTTCTGGCTGCTTGTTTCACTGTACGCTTTTGCTTTACCAGAGACTGCCCCTGTGTCTCTGTTTGTTCCTTAATATAATTGTCGGTTAATGGTCTGTTATCTAAGTTGAACTACCCTCTGTTCAACTATAATATTCTTTTGATAATCTGGTATTTAAGTTAAACTACCTCCCGTTTAACTATAATATTTTCATGATAGTCTGGCTTTTAAGTTAACTACCACCTGTTTAACTACATTTATCATCATAACAGTAATTAAAGAGATAGAACACACAATCATTTCCCGACTACATGAGTCCTCTGTGTATTCCACACATATTTTCATTCAGTTCCTCTGCAGTATGAATTCGTACTTGGTTCGCCAGAGTCGTACAGGGATACTTTAGTAAATTCTTCTGCAAGCAAGTTTGCTCTACCACCCAACCATGAGATCTGTCTACATGACTGGATTCTCCCCCCGAGCCATCTTGCAGGCCTTCAGCCCTCAACAAGATTTGTGCACCTCGTGCCTGGTTATCTGGTCCTCACCGGACTTAACCAATTTTCTCTTCTCATTTTCTTTTTCCTTTTTCTTGGAAAAAGATCATTCTGTCTGTCCCAACAGCACAGAACTTCCTCCCTACAACCAGGACTTTTCCTGTTTGGGAGGGCAGTTTCAATCAGTTATTACAACTGATCTCTTTCTTTGAAATCCACCTCCCAGAGGCTGCCAGCATTTCAAGAAAAATATTTAAATTACTCAATAAAGTAGTTTATCAAAGTTTTGTTTTTTAAACATAAAACAATAACTACCACACTGTCTTTTACCATAGTAAAATTTCACATTTACATCTTCTGGGGTCATTACATTTTGTAATGAGAAATTGAAAAAAAAATTGACATTCTTTTTGGATTTTGTAATGAAAATTTTGAAAATTAAAATTTACAGAAACTGAATGCATTTAAAAAGTAAATACCAAAACTTATTAAAAAAATAATTATGTAGATTTTGGGGAAAAAATAAATCGATTGTGATGTGGATCTCCGAAAAGAAAATGTCATTGCCGTCCAAGACGTGAAGCTGTTCGCCTTTTTATTGCCGTCCAAGACGCGAAGATGTGCACCTTTTTCTTTAGACTTTTCTTGCCGTCCAACACGTGACGTGAAGATGTACAAATCCAAGACGTTTCTTTTACAGAAATTGAGCCTTTTCTTCGTCCTCACCTCCATAATGTAATCAATCCAATTCTTACCATTTGTACATTAAAGTGGAGAATTGAGCGGTGGTAGGGTCGCCACAATGATGTCGTCAACACATGGGCTCCTCACCTCTATAACGGAGTCAAGTGGAGACATGTGTGGGCAGGTCGCCACCATAAACGAAACCATGAATACTGCTGCTCCTCACTCGTAGAATGGAATCCACCTTTCACATTTGTATGGATCGATGAGGTGCGATTCCAATATGTGTTGCAGGGTTTTCCATCATCATTCTTTGCAGGGAATCAGTAAGGAATATGGGTAGTTGTAAATTTATTTTATTTTATTTGGAAAAAATTCCTAAAATATAATTATAAATAACCTCATATAGAAATGCTTATAATTTATTGATTTTGTTATGTTAGTGTATATAGTTTAAACAATTTAATAATGATTTTATTATTTTATTGTATATAATTTAAACAACTTAAATAATTAAGAATATTAATTTTTAAAATTATAGATTAAATAGGTATGTTTTTTAAAATTTTAATATTCAAATATTTATATATAATAAAAAAATTATAATAATTTTATTACATTAAAAATGAAATAGTAATAATAGTAATAATTTATTATTATTTGAATATGAATGAGTCTCTTTTAATTTGTTATATGATGTGCAGTTATTTTAATTATTTTTTAAATTTTCACATTTTAAAAACTAATGTGGAATAAAAATAATAGTTATTCACATCATTTTACTTTTATAATATTTATTTAATACATATAGCTGTATATTCTATGAATATTAGTACGTTGTTGTATTTAACTCAAATATGTATAATTTGTTATTTAATTATTTTTTAAAAATATTTGAATTTGTTATGGGGTGTTTTTGAAAAAAAAATATAATAAATAAATAAATTTTTTTATTAATAAAGTAATAGAATATGATATTAAAATATTTACTGTATTAAGATGAAGATTTCAAATTTAATATTTTTAAATTAAAATAGTTAAATGTTTTTGTATATAAAAATAATAATAATAATATATTTATATTTAACTTAAAATATTTATCTAATTTTGATTTATCAATTTTAATAATTTTATATTTTAAAATTTGTAATTTATTTAATTAATATATAAAATATTGGGCATTACTTCATAAGTTCTAAAATATAAATAGTGAGAAATTTATTGTAAGAAATTTTTAATTCAAATTATTTTAAAAGAAAAAGGAAAAACAATCCAAAAAGAATATGATTTTAACATATTTTCGATTTATAATTTATTTAATGGTAATACTTTTTCATTAAAATATAATGATTATTTTTCCCCTTAAATTGAGGAGGATTTTTAATCTTTATGCATATTTAAGAATTTTTAAAATTTTAGTATGATTGCTAATATTCACAAAATGAAAATCATGAAAATTAAATTTAAAAGAATAATATAATACTTAGGTATATAACAACTAACAATATTTTGAGGAATTTCAAATATATTTTGGAATTCATAACACAAATTCAATTAGAATTATGGCATTTTGAATAGGATTATTAGAGCTTGGAAAATTTATTATGGATATCAAGGAAGTTTTGAAAACAGATATAAAGATTCAAACAAATTTAATTTCCAAATTAAAGGAAACATCTTATTCTACTCTTTTTATGAAAGCAAATCATTTCCTTATTTAGAACATGGCTATGACTATGTATCTAATGTATAATAAAAGGTTAAACCACATGGACAACCCGAGACTTTCTAAAATAGCTTCAAAGTCTAGCCACAACCACCTTTGAATCAAGTGGGATGGTATAAGGAGGCATTATCTTGGTTAGACCATGGAGGGATCATTTTGCACACTAAAAGATAATATTACAAATTATGGTGCCATAAGGAGTTAGAGATATATACATTCTTAAAATAAGAACAAATTTTCATGAACTTAATTCTCAAAAATGTCATGAGCTTAATTCTCAAAACCTTTGAGTAAATCCAAATTTGAAAATAGTTGTCATGCTTTCAACCTTTTTAACTTTTTAATTCTGCAAAACTAAGGTGATGCTGAAATTGTTTTCTTGATATATTTAAAGCATAGAAAAAAACTAATTTCAAGTAATATTTTACTTAGATTAAATCTAAAATTCAAAACACTTGTTGCACTTTCAATTTCTTGACCTTTTAATTCAGCAACACTATGACGATGTTGAAACATTTTTGCTTAAAGTTTTCGAAGTATAGAAACAAACTTCTAAAGAATTTCAAGTAAAAATTTACCTTCTTAAAGTTCCATAAAACATTTTTGGTCTCAATGCATTTTAATCATACTTTCCATCATATATATTAGATTCATCTTAACTTGGATCTTTCAAACAGTGTGAAGAATATAACTTTTTAATCTAGAATCATTTAATTTTATGTTGCTTATTAAGAAATTTGACTAGTCCTTGTACTAGATAGATCAGGGTCTTGGTTAAATAGATTTAGGGTAATTTTTAATTATTTTAAATGTTGTTACATATATTTTTAAAACAACAGGAAATCCTATCAGAACGAAGTTGTCAAACCAATAATGTGGACAACCATCATTGGCTACTATCCACAAATGCAAGTTGGCTCATTATTATTGTTAAGGAAAACCATGCCACCTGTATTAACATGTTGGTGGTCTGTAAGGGGGCATGGTTTCACTCCTTCCAGATGCCTTTAGGTCTTGGGCATTTGTGTTTTCTTGTTCTTTTTTCTTTTTGGTTTCAAGAGTTGTTTGAACCCTGTAGTCGTTGGGCACCATGTGGCTTTGTTTATAGTTGAAGGTGTTGGGGCGTAAGGTTTTTGTGGCAAGGTTCTCCACGTCTCGGGGGAAATTACTTGGGAATTCTTCTTGTTTCATGGTTTTTGTTATGAGTGTTGGTGATGATGTTGTGGGATGGTGTTTTAAGTCTAGGGAAGACTACTTTTCGTGTTATTTTTTGTTTCTTTATAGGTAGAGGAAGATTTAGTAGTTTCCACAGGTGTACCCCCTCTATTGCTACCATGCTTCCCATGCAGCTTATGCATTGTCACCATGGGGGGGGGGGGGGGCGGCGGACGTAGTAGTCCACAGGGATATCATAGGGTGAGGCTCTTCGCTCAATAATTTTATACCACATATATGAAGTGCCACCAGAAGCAAGAAGAGAAATACGTAAGCTGAACATTGGGATTGAGTTGGAGATGAAATCCTTCTTTGATTCTGAAATCATGGACGAAGTGTCTACCTAGATTTCATACCCTAGACAGACTAGGGGAAGAAAGCAGTATTTGAACTCAGTGGATTTACAAATGCATATGAAAACTCTGCTGGGGCACAATGTCTTCGCCACCTTGGAAGAAATTAAGAGAATGTTGAGGAACAAACGGTTCACCATGGATAAATTGGATGCAAGGCTTGCCCATGTGGATGGACACTTCAATAGTGAATCTGATAATGATGAACCTCCAGGATCAAGTGTTATAGCTCTAGCTACTATCTCATCTTCATAGTCTGGATGACTCATTTTGTTTGTCAGTTCTATTAGTTTTTTTGTTATGTATATGTAGTTTATTTTTTTGGATAGCTAAATAGTATAGCTTTTAGTATTCTCTATTTTTATTTGGATTTAGTCGTAATTTTGAGTTTTGGGGCCATGGATTATGTTAGGAAATAATTTTGTTGCTATCTGTAATTCATGTGTTATAGTTGCTACAACAATGTAATTATGATTTTTTTATAATACAAAGTATTAGCTTACAAAAAAAACCTATATGGATCTACTCAAAAGTATATACAATGGGTACTCATTGGATGCATAATTTAATTATACATCCAAATAGTTCCAACACTTGAAATTTGAATAAATGTATAAGAAAATAAGACAAAAATACCACAAAAGAAATTATTTGTCTTCCTTTAAAAACACATAACTCTTATTTTATAATATTTACTATTATTTTTTTGTATTCATTAGCAAGTCCATTTTATACCTGAAAATCAATCTAATAGAAACCTTAATATGGAAGATACTTCGATAGAGATCAATGGATATTTTGTTGGAAATAATACTGAGAGGGCGCGGGGGTGGGGGTGAATCAGTATTTACAAATCAATAACTTTTTCATTTCCATAATCAGATTTATATACACTACTTCAGTGAAGGGAACTCACGTGTGCATGCAACTGTTCTTAAGGCAACCAACGTATATCCAGTGAGCTTATGATTCAGTTAATTCATCATATGTTGATCTTTAATCAGTGCATTAGTACTTTATTAAACATTAAACAGTAACCATGTGCAGTAATAACAGAATAAACCATCACACATAAGCAAAACACATGTACACCAAGATTTATGGTGGAAACCCAATGTGGGTGAAAACCACCTGCTGCTGTCGTCTCTGTCTTCTTTTAATAAAAGAAAATCTATTTACAATCTTGTATTGGTGCAGACTCATACCAATACGCAGGCACCCACCTGCAGAAGGCTACAACCTTCTCTCACTCTCCAGCTTCTACTGGAAGGGAGCTACAACCCCCTAGCTCTTGTACTAGCCGATCCATTTACTAGTACGTAGGCGCCAGCCTATAGAAGGCTCCAAACTTCACTCGTTTTCTAGCTGCTACTGGAAGGGAGCTCCAACCCCCTGGCTCTTGTACTGGCCGATATGTTTACTAGTACATAGGCGCCGGCCTATAGAAGGCTACGACCTTCTCTCTTCCTCTATGGACCAAATTTCATAAATTTTCAGATTGGATGCTCTTGGTACACAAAAATACACATGAAGGCCTCGTTTCATCAAATTTTCATACTGGACCCATTAGTAACATTGAAGCTAAAAATCAATCACAACCATCCCAATCATCAATCTCTGATATATCTGACTCAATCAATCATGGAAACCTTTGAACCTCTGACACAATTGAATCAAACATTCATTCAAACGTAATCAAATTCAACCAATCAATTGGAACAGACAGATCACTACAACCAGTACACAGATCTGAACGAAGAACACTCCATCAGCAACTAGAACTAATTGTAACCTCAAAAGACATGTGTCAAAATGTATACGCTTCTTTAATGAATCAAACCTGCATGTATACACTACTTCCTTTTGCCCAACTTGTGTATACCTCTAAAGATACTGAATCATAAAACCTCTGAACCACAAACTGTACCAATTAGTGACATTCTGAAGATCTACTGTCATATTACAGAGTTCTAAATAGATAGCAACAAGGATCACCCTTCTTTCTCAATCAATTAATTAATGAGACACAAACTCTTTATGCATTAAGTTTTACTTTCAAATATAAGAAGACTTCATTGACAGATAACAGTAAAACAACAACACTGATCTGATAAATCAGTCATCCTTGAACATCAAGATTTTCTTTTGCATACGCTACTTGGAAGAGCCGAACCATCACCAAAGTGAACTAGTGTATAGATCTGCAAATACTTACTTATAACTTGGATCAATCATTGAAAACCCATCATCACTGAAGCAAATCACAATCAATCAATCTGAACATTCAGACCACTGTCACCAAAACACAAGGTAGAACCCAGAACTCTGCATCAACAACCATAACCAACTACAACTTTAAACATCATATTTCATAATGTATACGCTACTTGTATGTGACTGACCAGCATATATACGCGTTTTTATCAAAGAGAACCAGCGTACAAATCTGCAAATACTAACTTAAAAACTTCATAGCTATTCCAGACTTCAGTCATACCCAGATCATAACATTTACAGAATAAAACATGCATCAGCATTCAGATCTAGACTATCCATGATCAAACCACACACTGATAATTCATTTTAGGTCTTATGATCCCGATCCATCATCCATCATCAACCACATAGGTGCATCCTTAGTTCAAATCAAGAAAAGCATCAGAAACCCATAACCTACATATTTGATCTAACACTTCATAAGATATTCAATACTTGCACCGCTAGCCCTCTGATCTTCTCCTTCTTATATACTTAGATCCTTTGTCAATACCTCAGACCAAAACCACTTATGACCAATACCTTGGACCCAAAATACCTTGGACCAAAACCTTGGTTTTCCAACATGTACGCTCTTTTCCTCCTGTGGGAGTGCGTGTATACGTATACGCTCTTTTTGTTCTGTGGACTAGCGTGTATATGCTATTTTGACTAAGAGGACCTGCGTATACTTCTTAAACTACTTTAAATCAACCTTTTCATTTACTTTTTTTATTCTGATCAGTAGACCTAAGTTCCATATTCCTGTTCTTCTATACCAATGTCCTGTTACTTCTGAATAGACCTGTTACACTATAATTTGCATTATTACTTCTGAAATGATTCCTTTGAACTGCCATGCATTATGTCAGATTTGATATTTCTCCTATAGATTCATCTAGTTACGTAGATTCATCTAGTTACCATATACAAGTGAGTTGTTCTACTACAAGTGGGTTTCCATCAAGTACAACACATGTATCATAATGCCAACAATCTCTCCCTTTGGACTTGATGTCAACCATGTTGGTGTTGATTATTGCAAGCTTTAGAAACTGTTAGAGATAACAAGCAACACCAAAATACTCTCCCCCTTTGACATCAAGGGCAAAGGGTGGACCAAGATACTCTCCCCCTTTGATATCAATGGTAAAGGGTTGACCAAAATGAAGACTTTCATATCTGAATAGCTGAATATGAACATTGATCATGCTCCCCCTAGGCACATCCTAAATTCTCTGATTAAACTCCCCCTTTGTACATGTTGTGATGCACTAAACCATCCATGCTTCCCCTGAGCACATGAAGAGTCTACAAAAATATTTTCCAAAAGAATAACATGACTGTATAAGTCAACTATGTGAGTTTGACCTTCCTATCACCAATGACTCATACATACATCAATCTCCCAACCAAGCGGGGATATACCAAATTTGACTCATCAACCCAACCAAGTGGGAATATACCAATCGTTTATACATGACTGAAATATAGCAATTATTACATCATCCTTCCCATGCATAGTGGGGGTACAAATTACATCATATGACCAAAAAGGACTCATTAACAGACTATGACAGATAGAGACATATTATTACATCATGGGCCTTTACATGACCTTTACATCAAATGATATACATGACATTTTTAACAAAGACCAAAGACCTAAATAAGACCATGATAGTCATCAGCAACTATCAAACACCATATATGATCTGCACCATAAGCATCTGTCAACAACATCCAGACCAACAACTTGTATATGTCCATTATCAGTTCTCAAGATATGACAATGTAAATATCATCAACCTGTGACAAAGTATGCCATATATAGATATCAACTCATCCTCTTTATCTCATCAAGATCAACTTGCTCTATTTCATTAGAAGAAAGAGCCTTATCATAACCTTCCATGTCCAAATAGTAACACAATATCATTCACATCAGATGTATGTGAAAACGCCATAGTCATCATCTATGCTCATAACATGATCATCAAGAACTGCATGATCTTTCCACAAGGACCCTCAATATATCAACCATGTATCATCACTAGGGAACATCCCACATCTGATAAGCATTAACCATTATAATCAACATATGTGAGTATCAAACCTATCATCATAAAGTAAGAAGTCAGCATCATTAAGTAAGTCATGTCTCCGAATATCCATGTCTTCAAATGGCTATGCCTGCAATAACACCATTCTCTTGGTTAACCAACAATATTTATCAATATGCAAGTAATCATCCATGTATCTAGCATATTGTATATCCATCAAAGAGATAACAATATGTATCTAGCAAACCATGAGCTCATAGTCATGTGTCAAGCTTTCTTGATACCATCAATAGCAACAATCCCCAACCATGTGAGAGCCAAGAACTATAGGAATCCTGCATCATAACTGCACCATATGAACTTTATTCATCTTTGAAGGCATGATGACAACAACATAAAAGAAACAAGTGGCTCATCATCAAATAATGAAGTTGTGTACTCAAGCTTTGTAGTTCTCCTTGTTCTTATGAAGATCACCATGTAAGCAACATATATGTACTCTATGCATCATCAAAAGGTCATCCACAATCATCCATAAATCTGATCTGAATAACAACTATGTAACCCCCAGCAATACAAGTATCGTCATCATAGGAAACTTATAACCGCAACATAACATGATGTATCAAAACACTTTAGCCACATAAGCATCATCACCATTGATAAGAATCATCGGTACCAAATACTTCTAAACATAATGCCAATAATGCAATATTAGAAGCCTAGCATATTCTCCCCCTGAACCTGTGCCACCTGTTCACTGTCATATCTGATCATTGCATATACCAGTAAGAAATATCAAGGCATCATCATCGATCAGATATACATCAAGTTATTAGTAACTTATGAGGATCAAAAGAACTTCTAAATAACATCCACAGACTGTAGTCATCTATCATCAAGACAGAAAAGATAATTGATAATTGTCTGAATCATATCAGATCATTTTTCTGAGTCTGTCCCACTGCTTCTTCATTAAACCAACATATACGCGACTGTGCAGCTTCTAACTCGCGTATATACGTGATTTGTCTTCATGATAACTGCGTATGAGAATTAGGACACTGAAATTTCATACTTTTAGTTCCTTCTAAGTCTGTTCTGTCTGTATACTGAGCTATGCCACATCTTTTTTACTGTAATTCCTTCTTCTTCCATACCTTGGAGTGTGATGATGTTTGTTCCTTTTGGTATGTTGGCCGAGATTTGCTCCTGCATTCTTTTGCTATATGCCCAAACTTGTTACAAGCATAACATCTTATATGTTTCATATTCCTTCTATAGAAATCAATGGCTTTGTGACCAAACATATTGCAAGAAAAACAATATCCCTTGAAGTACTTGGAAGCTGATGATATTTCTGTGTGACGGTTATTAGCTTGAACCATTATACTTCTTCATCTTCTTGCAACATGTCCAAAATTATAACATATAAAACATCCAACATTATTCATCAGCGGAAAGAATCGATTAACACTTCCATAGTTATGAGTGAATGATTTTCTTTGAAGACTTTCTTTCCTTGGTTGTTGATGGGGTTGACCTTTTATCTCCTTGTTGAGAATTTCAGATTTTGCATTAGAGTTCCTTGCCTCATCTTGTGAGCTAGATTCATCTTCAACATAAAAACCAAGACCAGTTTTGATGGTAGGAGACATTTGACTACTAAGAATATTATCCAAAATCTTAGTACTATCTTGAAATCGGAACAGTTTATCCTTTTCTTCTAATTTACCTTTTAAGATATTTACCTCAACCTGATATTGCTCTTCCTTTTTCAGATATTGCTTCTTCAAGATTTATTCAACCTTTCTTCCTTCTTCCACTTGTTGCTTTAATATGAGAATCTCATTTTATTGTTCTTCATCTGCTTGAGGTAGTTCTTCATTCTGCTTATTTCATTTTTCAAGATCTTCTTTTAGAGAGAAGATCTTTACTTCAAGACTTTCATAGTAACTGGATCTATCTTTAAGTCTCTTGATTTTTGTACTCTTTTCATTTACTTCATTTCTTAATGATGTCACTTCATCCCGCAGCTTTTGACATTGATCTTCCTTTTCCTTGTACTGCTTCCTTACTTTGTTTCCTTCCTCCAATTGAGCTTTTAGTTTGGTAACTTCTTCTTTGAAGGCACACTCCCTTTTGTCCAATAGATCTTGTTGATCTCTAATTGTGTCTGTGAGCTTTTTAAATTTTGCCTCTATTTGATTTCTTTCTCTTTCACCCATAAGAGAAAATTCTGTTGTTTCACTGTCACTTTCATTATCCTCAAATGAATAGAGAAATGTATCACCAAAGGACAACCAATTCATACCTGATAATTATTTTTCTTGTTCATCTTCATTCTGAGGTGATTCTGAATCTGAAGAGTTGCTTCTACATAAAGGCCAATCGTCTCTCCCACTGTCACAGTTCCTTTGAGATGTATTCTTCTTTTGGGGTGCTTTCTTCTTTAGTTTCTTTCCCATTGTTACTACGGATCTCCTTCAAGCGATCAAGCTTCTGCCAAAGGACTTGCTCTGACTCCAATTGTTGAAAATAATACTTGGGGGGGGGGGGGAATCAATATTTACAAATCAATAACTTTTTTATTCCCATAACCAGATTTATATACGCTACTTTAGTGAAGGTAACTCGCGTGTGCACGCAACTGTTCTTAAGGCAACCAACATATATCTAGTGAACTTATGATTCAGTTAATTCATCATATGTTGATCTTTAATCAGTGCATCGACACTTTATTAAACATTAAACAGTAACCATGTGCAGTAATAACATAATAAACCATCACACATAAGCAAAACACATGAACACCAAGATTTAAGGTGGAAACCTAATGTGGGTGAAAACCACCTACTGATGTCGTCTCTGTCTTCTTTTAATATAAGAAAATCTGTTTACAATCTTGTACTAGTGCAGACTCATACCAGTACGCATGCACCCACCTGAAGAAGGCTACAACCTTCTTTCATTCTCCAGCTTCTACTGGAGGGGAGCTATAACCCCCTAGCTCTTGTACTAGCCAATCCATTTACTAGTACGTAGACGCCAGCCTACAGAAGGCTCCAACCTTCACTTGTTTTCCAGCTGCTACTGGAAGGGAGATCCAACCCCCTGGCTCTTGAATTGGCTGATATGTTTACCAGTATGTAGGTGCCGGCCTACAAAAGGCTACGACCTTTTCTCTTCCTCTAGGGACCAAAGTTCATAAATTTTCGGATTGGATGCTCCTGGTACACAATAATACACATGAAGGCCTCGTTTCATCAAATTTTCATACTGGACCCATTAGTAACATTGAAGCTCAAAATCAATCACAACCATCCCAATCATCAATATCTAATATATCTTAAACAATCAATCATGGAAACCTCTGAACCTATGACACAACTGAATCAAACAATCACTGAACCTCTGACACAACTGAATCAACCATTCATTCAAACTTAATCAAATTCAACCAATCAACTGGAATAGAAAAATCACTGTAACTAGTACACATATATGAACCCAGAACACTGCATCAACAACCAGAACTAACTATAACCTCAAAAGACGTGTCAGAATGTATATGCTTCTTTAATGAAGCAAACCTACGTGTATACGCTACTTCCTTTTGCCCAACCTGCGTATACCTCTAAAGATACTGAATCATAAAACCTCTGAACCACAAACTATACCAATCAGTGAAATTCTGAAGATCTACTGTCATATTACAAAGTTCTAAATAGATAGAAACAAGGATTACTCTTCTTTCTCAATCAATTAATCAACGAGACACAAACTCTTTATGCATTCAGTTTTACTTTCAGATCTAATAAGACTTCATTGAAAGAGAGCAGTAAAACAGCAACACTGATCTGATAGATCAGTCATCCTTGAACATCAATCTTTTCTTTTGCATATGCTACCTGGAAGAGTCGAACCAGTGTGTATACACAACTTCACCAAAGTGAACCAGTGTATAGATTTGCAAATACTTACTTGTAATTTGGATCAATCATTGAAAACCCATCATCACTGAAGCAAATCACAATCAATCAATCTGAACATTTAGACCACTGTCACCAGAACACAAGGCAGAACCCGGAACTTTGCATCAACAACCATAACCAACTGCAACTTAAACATCATATTTCATAATGTATACGCTACTTGGATGTGACTAACCAGCGTATATACGTGCTTTTATCAAAGTGAATTAGCATATAGATATGAAAATACTAGCTTAAAAACTTCATAGCTATTCCAGACTTCATTCGTACCCAGATCATAAAATTTATAGAATAAAACACACGTCAGCATTCATATCTAGAATATCCATGATCAAACCACATAATGATAATTCATTTTAGGTATTATCATCCCGATCCATCATCCATCATCCATCATCAACCACATAAGTGCATCCTTAGTTCAGATCAAGAAAAGCATCAGAAACCCATAACCTGCATATTTGATCTAACACTTCATAAGATATTGAATACTGGCACCTCTAGCCCTTTGATCTTCTCCTCCTTATATACTTAGATCCTTTGTCAATACCTCAGACCAAAGCCACTTATGACCAATACCTTGGACCAAATACCTAGGGTCAATATCTCAGACCAAATACCTTGGACCAAAGCCTTGGCTTTCAAACATGTACACTCTTTTCCTCTTGTGGGAGTGCGTGTATACGTATATGCTCTTTTTGTTCTGTGGACCAATGTGTATATGTTGTTTTGACTAAGAGGACCTGCGTATACTTCTTAAACTGCTTTACATCAACCTTTTCCTTTCCTTTCTTTATTCTAATCAGTAGACCTAAGTTCCATATTCCTGTTCTTCTATACCAATGTCCTGTTACTTCTGAATAGACCTGTTACACTGTAATTTGCCATATTACTTCTGAAATGATTCCTTTGAACTGCCATGCATTCTGTCAGATCTGATATTTCTCCTGTAGATTCATCTAGTTACCATATACAAGTGAGTTGTTCTGCTACAAGTGGGTTTCCATCAAGTACAACACATGTATCATAATGCCAACATATTTGGATACTACATTGATGGGGATGTCGATGAAACACTGGACTAAGTTGGATCAGAGGGTGAAGAGCACAATGTAGTTATGTATCCCAAATTAAGTATCACTAATTTTTCCAGGAGAAGCTACAATGAAGGAATTGTGGAATAAGTTAGGGGTTTTGTATTAGTTTGTGTTCCTATTGAACAAATTGTTCTCACAAAAGACATTGTATGCCCTGAGAATGAAGGATGAAGACTCAATGATATACCGTTTGAACATATTCAATATTGTAATAATACAACTATTATCTATTGATATTAATATTTTAAATAAAAATAAGTGTATAACTTTGTTGTATTATTTGCTAGACTAGTTGGATAGCTTAGTTGTTGTCATAGGTAGTAATGCAACTATTTTAAACATTGATGAAATAGTCTCATCCTTCCTATTTGAAAAGGTGAAATGGAAAAACATAGAAAGTCTGAATGCATATGCCTTATATAGAAGAGGACACTCCAAGGATAGGAATAAAAATAATTCCTTAAGTAGCAGATCGAAATCTAGAGGAAGACCTATATCTATTGGAAAATTTGTAAATGTGCGTTGGAGATGTGGAAAAGAGGGAATTACAAGAAACATTATAGATCCAAAATTGTTGAGAAAGGGAAGGGCTTTGATGATACTCCTATAAAAGTAAAAACCTTTTGGGATGAAGTAGAGGATGTGTACTTGGCTTCAATCATAAGACATGGTTAGTCAACTTAGGTGCATCTTTTCATGTGACTCCTCATAGGGAGTGATTTTGGGACAATAAAAAGTATGATAGCGGTGATGTTTTCCTAGGAGATGACTCAACAACCAAAATCATAAGGTGAAGAAAAGTCAATTTGAATCTCATGTATGGAAGGATTAGAACACTCCTTAGTATTTTTCACAACCCATAATTAATCAAGAATTTGATTTATGTAAGCAAGATGAATGATGCAGGTGTAAAAATGGGGTTTGAAAAGGAAACCTATAGGATGGTTCGAAGATAAATGTTGTGGGTGAGGAAAGTTTAGATTGGAGCTCTATATGAGACGCTAGGAAACATTATTAGTGATGGGTGCAACAGTTCCATTGTTGCTGACAATGAATTTGTAGAAGGAAAAACTAGGAAATATCATAGAGAAAGGCCCTTGAGTACTCAATGGTAAAGGTATGGTTAAATATATGCCTAAATGCTCTCTGCATTTTGATTCATGTTAACATTATTTATATGGGATGTTAGATCATGTAAGATTATAATGTGGTGCTATGAGGGAAAAATAATATTATAGTTGGTATAAAATGACATGTTTTGACCTATTTCAGTTCCATCATTGAGTAAATCTATATATTGTATCTCATTTGTAGATGACTTTTTGAGAAATACATGGATTCATTTCATTAGGAAGAAATATAAACTATTTGACAAATTTAAAGAGTTTGAGGCTTTTGTGTATAATCTGACAAAGAAGATAATTGAGCTGCTGAGGAATGATACTTGCAGATTATTTTGAAGGATTAATTTGAGGAAATACATAATAAATGCAATATACAAAAGAAGAAAGCTACTCCATATGCACCTCAACATAATGGAGTTGTAGAAAGGATGAATAGGACATTGATCGAAAAATGAGCATTAGGAGAAGAATTTTGGGTAGAGGCAATGGATATTTCATGTTATCTGGTAAGTTGATCACTGTCACCAACATTGGATGAAAAAAATCCATGTGATATATGAATTGGAAAGAAACCATCCCTTAAACATCACAAGGTATTTGGTTATAATGCTTATGTATACATTCCAAAGAAAAATAGGAATAATATGAATAATAAAGGTGAGAAGTGTAGCTCTATTGGATATAAAGATGGTTTGAAAAGTTATAACCTTTAGATCCTAGAAACTAACAATTTTGTGTATAGCTTAGATGTTACATTTAACATTGAGATTTTACCATGGAAATCCATAAACAAAAAAAGAAAATACTTAAAGATTTTTCGATGTGTTATTTATATGCAATGTTACTATGCAATATTTATATCAATAGATTTTAAATTTCCATGGTGTATATATTTCACAACATCCATAAACCCCCAATCTATTAATCCTATATTAAAATACAATTGTAGTTCCTTAATTGAAATTACAAAACAATGGGATGAAACACTATGCATTACAAAAATGCTAAAATCCAAAACCATGTGTTGAAAACCATTAAAACCGAATGCAAAAACTTACCCAAAAGAATTGTTGGAAGTAGATAGGGAAGGCTATTGTACCCCCTGTGAGTCTCCCACTGCATCCAATACATATGAGTTGTGTGTGGGATTATAACTTATAATCTTAATATTAAAAGCAATACACCTTATCCTACCCACCTCATAAAAATGAGCTTCTCCCCCACTAAGTGCATGACCATGGTTAGGTACTTAATGTAGAAAAATAAATAAACAAAATGCATGACAAGAGGCTTCTTAAAATCACCTTTGAATAACCATTGATGGCTAATGTGAGGATGGCATCAAGACATCTAGTCTTGGCTTAATCAATGAGGATTCAGGAAAATGTCATCATACAAGATACAATAGATATTAATAATATTATTACATCCAAATTTAAATAGAATGAAGAGTTAGAAAAGGAGAAAAACTTAAAATATACTACAAAGAGGTGGTCAACTATAATCTAAAATATTACAAGTATCTTTTAGTACTAACCAACACAAAGAGGAAAATCAACACAACGAAAATATGAACAAACTCTAATGAGCTACATACAAAAATTGGGCGTTGGAAAATTATGAAAACACCATGAGATGCAAGAACTTCTTATCTTTGTGACACTAAGAGGGTTGGAAGTGAAAGACATTTCCTCTTAAAATTCCTTATATACACCCAAATTAGAAATCAATTTAAAATATCTATTATACCACTGATCCTCTCAATATTCAAAATCTTATGGTAATCTAAGTAATTTTTACTTTTTTTTAAGATTAAATGGACCAATTGTGATTTTAATCAACAAAAATTATCATCATTATCAATTTAATTATGAAAAATATGTGAAAAGTTATATGTCATAACATTAATTCAAAAATTATATTAATGGAAAATCATATTTGTATTAAAATTTAGTGCTAAGAAAAAAATCAACTATATATATATATATAAAATTTATAACATAAATTATATATTCATCATCATTATTAATTTAATTATGAAAAATATGTGAAAAGTTATCTCTCATAACATTAATTCAAAAATTATATAAATGGAAAATCATATTTGTATTAAAATTTAGTGCTAAGAAAAAAATTGTATTTTTTTTTTAGTTTATAACATAAATGATATATTTTGAATGTAAAGAAAAATCAAAGTAACAATAAAAATTTCTCGATAAAAAAGTTATATTCTTATTAAATTAAAAAAATATTGCATTAAGAGTGGTGAGATGTTTTACAATTTATTATAGGGTATATGTTGTTCCATAAATTTTTATTGAAAATATTTAAAAATTAAATATAAATTAAATTAAAAATAAATAAGTCACTACAGATGTAACAACATTACAGCCTGGATCATGCTTAAATTTTCCTCTTCTTGGCTAATAGTTTGTCTTCCTTGAATATAAGGAAACATGTTAGAAGCATTTGGAAGGAGTGAAACCATGCCTCCTTACTGATACAAGTGGCATGCTTTTCCTTGAATAACAATGATGAGCCAACTTACATTTGTGCATAATAGCCAATAATGGTTGTCCCCAATGTTGGTTTGACAATTGAGTTCTGATAGGTTTTCCCACTGTTTTAAAAATATATGTAACAATATTTAAAATAATTAAAGATTACCCTAAATCTATTTAACTAAGACCCTGATCTATTAAGTATTGAGGCTACTAAGAAACATAAAATTAAATGATTCTGGATTAAAAAGTTATATTCTTCAAAATGTTTGATAGATCCAAGTTAAGATGAATCTAATATATATATATGATGGAAAGTATGATTAATATGCATTGAGACCAAAAATGGTTTATGGAACTTTAAGAAGGTAAATTTTTACTTGAAATTCTTTAAAATTTTGTTTCTATGCTTCAAAAAATTTAAGCAAAAGTGTTTCAAGATCGTTATAGTGTTGGTTGAATTAAAAGGTCAAAAAATTGAAAGTGCAACAATTATTTTGAAGTTTAAATTTAATTGAAGCAAAACATTACTTGCAATTACATACATTTTTGTTTCTATGCTTGAAATATATCACCAAAAACATTTCAACATCACCTTAATTTTGTTTCAATTCTTGAAATACATCACGAAAAACATTTCAACATCACCTTAGTTTTTGCATAATTAAAACCTTAAAAAGGTTAAAAGCATGACAAAAAATTTCAAATTTGGATTTACTCAAAGGTTTTGAGAATTAAGCTCATGAAAATTTGTTCTTAATTTTAACAATGTGAATATCTCTAACTCCTCACGGCACCATAATTTCTAATTACGTCGTAAGGCGTTTCCCTCTGAAATCAACTCCCACTATTGTCTACCTGTCACCCTTAGATACTGTTAGATTATATGTTAGACGAAATCAACTCCCATTATTGTCTACCTATCACCCTTAGATACCGTTAGATTACATGTTAGACGATTGAGAAAGGCTGAACCGTTCGATCACAAAAAAGTAGTTACAAATTGTTGCAGGTAGGTAGGTATTCGATTCGTAGCCAGCTCTTCAATCCGGTTGTCGAGAAGGGAAAACTGAAGGAAGAGGAAGCAAAAACTATTTTCAGCAGTTGATTAGTGCGGTCGATTTCTGCCACAGCCGGGGTTCATATCACCGGAAGTCGGAGAACCAGTTTTTAGATGAAAATGGCGATATGAAGGTCACCGACTTTAGCCTCAGTGCGCTGTGGGAGCAGTTCATACAGGATGACCTTCTCCACACAGCTACGGTGCGTTGTCATACGTTTCACCGCAGGTGATTACCAAGAAGGGATACGACGCAGCCAAGGCCAACATCTGGTCCTGTAGAGTTCGTGTTCCTGGCGGGTTACCTGCCTTTCCAGATGCGAATCTGATAGTGATGTATAAGAAGATCTGAAGGGGGATTTCAAATGCCCGACCTGGTTTTCCTCTGAAGTCCGGCGTTTGGTTATCTAGCTGCTAGACCCTAACCCTATGCTTAGATCTAAACCATTACACTTCAGAACCTTCTACAATCTTTAGACGTGCCCAATTTTGTTGGATAGATATTTCATAACCATTGTTTCATGAATCAAGGTAAGCTTTCTCTTAAAATTTGCGGTGCAAGATACAAGAATATATATCTTAGGACACATATTCCACACAACAAAGAGAACCCATGACACAGAGTCTGAGATGTTGATGCAGATAACAATTTTGTTTGCCAACGATGAAAATACTTCTAGAAGGGCTTAGATAAATGATTCAAGCAGTTACAACAAGGATACAAACGTTTCTTTACATAGGGTTAATTTTTCCTTCATTTTGTTCAACCTGCAAACTCCATAGATACTTTCATTGAGTTCAGTCCTTATTTTCCACCACAGGGATGAAAAATGTTGCCTTATTTCATATCATAATGTATTGATATTCAGTATATAATGAAAATTGAAAGCATTTACCATGTTTTAAATATCCATTCATTTTTAAATTTATGGTAGATTAGCTATGCTTTTATTTAGCAGACATGTTGCTCATCAATCTAGGGTGGAGACTAATGAGCATGCATGACCTTTGAGTCTATATAGACCATACGTATGAATCATGATTTGAAATCTTGGCATTGTATAAGAATATTACCAAAGTTCTGTGATTTTTAGGTTATCATTAGATAGGTAAAAGATGGACAAGATGTCACAATGTGTTTTTAAATTTATGTTTTGGAAGAGGTAAAAGTTTTGAGAGCGTTTTCAATTTACTTCAGTTTTGATAGTGGATATGTGAGCTAGGCTATATGGAGATAATTAGAGCTATTTTATCCTGCTCATTGTTTGGTGAATTTGAGATTCAGAGTTTGTCTACCAAATGTTTTACAACAAATTGACAACATTGGCTAGCTTGCTGCTTGAATCTGCATCGGCTCTTGAAACTTCACCACTTATGTATTACCAGCGGAGAATAATAGCATATATATGGTTAGATATTTTATTTTTCTTACTCATATTGTTACTAATCTTGATGGTGTTGTTTTGGTTGTGGCGAATTTTAAGAAGAATTGATCACGCTCCTTTGGAATTGCCTCCCCTTGATGCTCAATTGTGATGTAAAATATAGGAAGATAGAAAACTTTACATTGTTGTATTGATAATATGTTGTTTTTATTGACTTTTGGGACTTGAAAAAACTTGTTTCCTTCACTGGTGAGAATATTAGAAGGATAATCTATGACAAATAGTGCACGGGACATCGTTTACATAAAATATTTTGCTTATACTGCCCTTCACTATGTTTTTTGCTATCTCTGAAGGCGTTTATCTATCATCTGTATTGAATAAGGTACCACAGGGAGGTTGGTGTCCCTTCCTAATTGCAGCAATTTTTCTGACCATAATGTTCTCTTGGAACTATGGAAGGCAGAAAAAGTATAAATATTTAGCACGGAGAAAACTCAACATAGAAGGTTTGAATGGATTGCTTGCCAGGGTGAATTCATGTGTACCAGGAATTTTTTTCTTCTGCAGTGACCTTATTTCCGGCAATGTTGCCTTATTTCATATCATAATGTACTGATATTCAATATATAATGAAAATTGTAAGCATTTACCATGTTTTAAATATGCATTCATTTTTAAATTTATGGTAGATTATCTATGCTTTTATTTAGTAGACATGTTTCTCATCAATCTAGGGTGGAGACTAATGAGCATGCATGACCTTTGAGTCTATATAGACCATACACATGAATCATGATTTGAAATCTTGGCATTGTAGAAGAATATTACCAAAGTTCTGTGATTTTTAGGTTATCATTAGATAGGTAAAAGATGGACAAGATGTCATAATGTGTTTTTAAATTATGTTTTGGAAGAGGTAAAAGTTTTGAGAGTGTTTTAAATTTACTTCAGTTTTGATAGTGGATATGTGAGCGGGGCTATATGGAGATAATTAGAGCTATTTTATCTTGCTCATTGTTTGGTGAATTTGAGATTCAAAGTTTGTCTACCAAATGTTTTACAGCAAATTGACAACATTGGCTAGCTTGCTGCTTGAATCTGCATCAACTCTTGAAACTTCACCACTTATGGATTACCAGCCGAGAATAATAGGATATATATGGTTAGATATTTTATTTTTCTTACTTATATTGTTACTGGTCTTGATGGTGTTGTTTTGGTTGTGGCGAATATCAGAAGAATTGATCACGCTCCTTTGGAAGTGCCAGCCCTTGATGCTCAATTGTGATGTAAAATATAGGAAGATAGAAACCTTTGCATTGTTGTATTGATAATATGTTGTTTTTATTGACTTTTGGGACTTGAAAAAACTTGTTTCCTTCACTAGTGAGAATATTAGAAGGATAATCTATGACAAATAGTGCACGGGACATCGTTTACACAAAATATTTTGCTTATACTACCCTTCACTCTATTTTTTGCTATCTCTGAAGGCGTTTATCTATCATCTGTATTGAATAAGGTACCATAGTGAGGTTGGTGTCCCTTCCTAATTGCAACAATTTTTTCTAACCATAATGTTCTCTTGGAACTATGGAAGGCAAAAAAGTATAAATATTTAGCACGTAGAAAACTCAGCATAGAAGGTTTCAATGGATTTCTTGCCAGGGTGAATTCACGTGTACCAGGAATTTGTTTCTTCTACAGTGACCTTATTTCCTGCAATGTTGCCTTATTTCATATCATAATGTACTGATATTTAGTATATAATGAAAATTTTAAGCATTTACCATGTTTTAAATATGCATTCATTTTTAAATTTATGGTAGATTATCTATTCTTTTATTTAGCAGACATGTTGCTCATCAATCTAGGGTGGAGACTAATGAGCATGCATGACCTTTGAGTCTATATAAACCATACGTATGAATCATGATTTGAAATCTTGGCATTGTAGAAGAAGATTACCAAATTTCTGTGATTTTTAGGTTATCATTAGATAGGTAAAAGATGGACAAGATGTCACAATGTGTTTTTAAATTATGTTTTGGAAGAGGTAAAAGTTTTGAGAGTGTTTTCAATTTACTTCAGTTTTGATAGTGGATATGTGAGCTGGGCTATATGGAGATAATTAGAGCTATTTTATCCTGCTCATTTTTTGGTGAATTTGAGATTCAAAGTTTGTCTACCAAATGTTTTACAACAAATTGACAACATTGGCTAGCTTGCTGCTTGAATATGCATTAGCTCTTGAAACTTCACCACTTATGGATTACCAATGGAGAATAATAGCATATATATGGTTAGATATTTTATTTTTCTTACTTATATTGTTACTGGTCTTGATGGTGTTGTTTTGGTTGTGGCGAATTTTAAGAAGAATTGATCACGCTCCTTTGGAAGTGCCAGCCCTTGATGCTCAGTTGTGATGTAAAATATAGGAAGATAGAAACCTTTGCATTGTTGTATTAATAATATGTTGTTTTTATTGACTTTTGGGACTTGAAAAAACTTGTTTCCTTCACTGGTGAGAATATTAGAAGGATAATCTATGACAAATAGTGCACAGGACATCGTTTACACAAAATATTTTGCTTATACTACCCTTCACTCTGTTTTTTTCTATCTCTAAAGGCGTTTATCTATCATCTGTATTGAATAAGGTACCACAGGGAGGTTGGTGTCCCTTCCTAGTTGCAACAATTTTTCTGACCATAATGTTCTCTTGGAACTATGGAAGGCAGAAAAAGTATAAATATTTAGCACGGAGAAAACTCAGCATAGAAGGTTTGAATGGATTGCTTGCCATGGTGAATTCACGTGTACCAGGAATTTGTTTCTTCTGCAGTGACCTTATTTCCAGCAATGTTGCCTTATTTCATATCATAATGTACTGATATTCAGTATATAATGAAAATTGTAAGCATTTACCATGTTTTAAATATGCATTCATTTTTAAATTTATGGTAGATTATCTATGCTTTTATTTAGCAGACATGTTGCTCATCAATCTAGGGTGGAGACTAATGAGCATGTATTACCTTTGAGTCTATATAGACCATATGTATGAATCACGATTTGAAATCTTGGCATTGTAGAAGAAGATTACCAAAGTTCTGTGATTTTTAGGTTATCATTAGATAGGTAAAAGATGGACAAGATGTCACAATGTGTTTTTAAATTATGTTTTGGAAGAGGTAAAAGTTTTGAGAGTGTTTTCAATTTACTTCAGTTTTGATAGTGGATATGTGAGCTAGGCTATATGGAGATAATTATATCTATTTTATCCTGCTCATTGTTTGGTGAATTTGAGATTCAAAGTTTGTCTACCAAATGTTTTACAACAAATTGACAAACTGCTTGAATCTGCATCAGCTCTTGAAACTTCACCACTTATGGATTACCAACGGAGAATAATAGCATATATATGGTTAGATATTTTATTTTTCTTACTTATATTGTTACTAGTCTTGATGGTGTTGTTTTGGTTGTGGCGAATTTTAAGAAGAATTGATCACGCTCCTTTGGAAGTGCCAGCCCTTGATGCTCAGTTGTGATGCAAAACATAGGAAGATAGAAACCTTTACATTGTTGTATTGATAATATGTTGTTTTTATTGACTTTTGGGACTTGAAAAAACTTGTTTCCTTCACTGGTGAGAATATTAGAAGGATAATCTATGACAAATAGTGCACAGGACATCGTTTACATAAAATATTTTGCTTATACTACCCTTCACTTTGTTTTTTGCTATCTCTGAAGGCGTTTATCTATCATCTGTATTGAATAAGGTACCATAGGGAGGTTGGTGTCCCTTCCTAATTGCAACAATTTTTCTGGCCATAATGTTCTCTTGGAACTATGGAAGGCAGAAAAAGTATAAATATTTAGCACAGAGAAAACTCAGCATAGAAGGTTTGAATGGATTGCTTGCCAGGGTGAATTCACGTGTACTAGGAATTTGTTTCTTCTGCAGTGATCTTATTTCTGGCTTACTGCCGATTATTGAGCATTATGTAAATAATGTGGGGTCTCTGCATGAAGTTCTTGTCATTGTCACCATAAGAAGGGTTCCAGTCAAGACAGTGCTTTCGTCAGAGAGATTTATGGTTGGAAAACTAGAGCCAAAGGGTGTATATAAATGCATAGCTCAATATGGTTACAAAGATGCCCCAAACATGGAAGGATTTGAATTTATCAACCAAGTTGTTGAAAGCATAGAATATTATCTCAAGCTTAGAGGAACTCATTCCTCCTCACATGGCAGAAGTTATGCAAGAAGAAATATAGTGACAGAAAGTAACTACTGTGTAGATGAGGAATTGCAATAGCTTGAATTGGCAAAGAATACAGGGGTTGTCAACCTTGAAAAAAGCACTGGAAATCAATTCATGAGCCTTGCATCAGATACTAGATTGAAGTTTTTCAGTATGCAAAATGGTGGAAATGCTATCAACTCGAAGACAAAGGAATTGCTTGAGAAGAGTGAAACGACTCAGAGTTTTTTTTTTATTGTTGTTATGATGGGCACTTGTATGGTGATTGGTTGGAGCGCTGACTATTGAAATATCAGGTCTTCCCATAAATGAATCTCAAAAAATTCTTTCATGTCAAACTGGTATCAGCCTGGCACCTCAACTCAATGCTCCATCACACATGTTGATTTTGTTCCAAATTATGATGCTTTTTTTAATCCTGCAGTGTTGTCAGCTGTGCAAGGAATTCAGTCAAGGAACAGTAACATGAGCCAAGGTAAGATGATACAAGAATGCGAAGTAGACACTATTAGCTTGGCTTCCATGAGTATATTGGGATGTAATCAAGTTTTCCAGTATGTGTTAGTTTATTTGAAGGAGGGATGCAACTCCCTATCATAAACATGATATCATCTGTGTGTATAATGTGAATTATGGCATCCCACTTCCTGACATAATTTATGTTTTCGTATGTTAACTCATGCAGGCGTTGTTGTACTCGTGTCATTTTTTTATCCTGTTACTACTGTTCCTTTTTCAAAAACTCGGTACAAGTTAACTTCATGTTCTCACCCATAATGATTGCCTGGTTCGTGACCAACATCATGATAGGACAGTATAATATTGTGAAATATTATCCTGGAGCATTCAAGGCATTCAACCCATATTATATATACTATTACTTTCATGAATATCACTAATAAGGATGGGTGATGCTTGGAGGTGTAGTCTTATGTATAACAGGTATTGATTGATGATATGTGTCTCATTTTATCATATAGTATACTTGGAATTGTTTTCTAACTCAATTGATAAATCCATACCAATGATTTTCTCAAACACAATTCATAACTTCATCCCAATTATTTATGCTAAAGCTATACAAATAGAAACACTAACATCAGTTCTTTGTTTTGACTGGATCCAGGTGTCGAGGCCATGTTTGCAGACTTGGGCCATTTCAACAGGAAATCAATCCAGGTCCAAGCTATATGTCAAGGACAGAATTATTAGTATTTCATCATACCTGTGTGCTTCATCCTCCTTAAGTTTTAGTACCATAATGAGAAATTTGGGTTTTTTGTTGCAGCTTGCTTCTGTGTGTTGGTCTACCCATCTGTGCTTATCACATATACGAGACAAGCGGCTTATTTGATAAAAAACCCAGGGGACATAGGCTCTACATTTTACAAAGAAATACCATAGCCTGTGTATTGGTCAATGTTCATTGTTGCCACTTTAGCAGCCATTGTAGCCAGTCAAGCATTGATTACAACAACATTCTCAATCATAAAACAGTCCATGGCTCTTAGCTGCTTCCCTCGAGTGAAGATTGTGCATACCTCACAAAATTACGAGGGTCAGATCTATTCACCTGAAGTTAACTATGTTCTCATGGTTATCTACATTGCAATTGTCGTAGGATTCTGGGATGGAACACAAATTGGCAATGCACATGGTAAGAATATCCAAATTTATATCTGACAATAGAATTTGGTAGTTTTTATGGATTCTTTTGAGTTTCCAAGGATAATTTTAGGTATTTGGTGGTGCAGGGGTTGCAGTTGTTGGGGTTATGTTCATTACGATGTGCGTAGTAACCTTGGTCATGCTTGTGGTTTGGAACATATGCATGTTTTGCTTATACTACCCTTCACTCTGTTTTTTTGCTATCTTTGAAGGCATTTATCTATCATCTGTATTGAATAAGGTGCCACAGGGAGGTTGGTGTCCCTTCCTAATTTTCTGACCATAATGTTCTCTTGGAACTATGGAAGGTAGAAAAAGTATAAATATTTAGCACGAAGAAAACTCAGCATAGAAGTTGAATGAATTGGTCACCCGGGTGAATTCACATGTACCAGGAACTTGTTTCTTCTGAAGTTACCTTATTTCTGGCTTACCACCGATTATTGAACATTATGAAAAGAATGTGGGGTCTCTGCATGAAGTTCTTGTCATTGTCACCATAAGAATGATTCAAGTCAAGATAGTTCTTTTGTCGAAGAGATTTATGGTTGGAAAACTAGAGCCAAAGGGTGTATATAAATGCATAGCCCAATATCGTTACAAAGATGCCCCAAACATTGAAGGATCTGAATTTATCAACCAGGTTGTTGAAAGCATAAAAGACTATCTCAAGCTTAGAGGAACTCATTCCTCCTCACATGACTGAAGTTATGCAAGCAGAAATACAGTGGTAGAAAGTAACTACTCTGTAGATGAGGAATTGCAGCAGCTTGAATTGGCAAAGAATACAAGGGTTGTGTATGTTCTAGGAAAAATCACATTGAAGACTAATAAGAGCACTGGTCCTTTTGAAGGATTACTGATTGACAAGCTCTACAGATTTCTCCAAAACAATTGCAGGTTGACTCTGTCTACCTACCATATACCACCTGCGCATTTACTTCAAGTCGGAATGGTGCAAGAAATTTAGAGTTTGTTCACACAAAACTGTTAGAAGACAATGAAATCATAAGCTTTTACTCATAATAATCAAAAGATTTTACTCATAATAAAGCTTTTAGGGCCGTAAAGTTCCTGATCACTGGAAAATATGATATAATTTTGTACTATTGTTACTATTTTAATAGATTTAGAAGATTTCAAAATGCGAATTTCCGGTGAGATCAAAAGAAATGAGCATTGAGTTTTTTACCATGCATCTTTGCAATAAATCATGCATCATTTAGAGTGAGCTAGTACATACATGTTTTATGACTCGGTAGAATGGAAAAAAATGATAACAGTTCATTACATTTTAGTTTCAATCCTTCTTTTACAGTAAGGCTCTTATCTTTTGGTGAAATGCAGATCCTGGTAAATTAAAATTTTCAGGAAATCCCAAGTAGAGTTTGTTAAGAGGGTATTTTAAATTTTAATAGTAATTCCTTTTTATCCTTTGTCCTCCAAAATTTGTACACTCTCGAGTTGTCTGGGGCTAAGTACCAGTTCATGTGTTACAGGCCCAAGCCACCAAACAACACTTTTCCCATTTTGGGTCCCTTCAAATTCTGAATCTAAGAAGCCCCATAGGAGTAACAAAATGAAAATGATACCTAGAAAATCACTCTTCTTACCTAAGCCACCAATCCTAGCAAGGCTTAAGGAGGACCAACGATAATTATAAGGATCCCATGCTTCCACTATACTCTCTATTGCTTTATGATCCAATATGTTTCTCGTCTTATCTTTCCATTTTGTTTTGAATGTGGAGTCTTTACAGCCTACAATATAGTATGATGTAAGCCCCTGTAGCAATATTCAAAAAGTGGCTACATTTGCTTTACAGTATCTGTAGATGAGGGTATCCCCCCTTTGTCTGCTATGGCAAAGAGTTGGGCTCTTGCTATGAGTACCTCATAAAACTCACCCTCATATGTCAGTTGCAGTGTCTTATTTGGGGACAAGAACACAGGTCCTTGAGCTGCGGCCATGGTTTTAATATCAATCCACTTTTGACTTCTTCCTTTCTTGGTAGCAATTTACAGAAAACTCTGTACCCCAACAACCAGTATGTTCGAAACCTGTTCGGATCAGACACTAATATATCTAGGGTTTTCAAATGGGCATCTCTGAAATTTTGGAAAAGAAATTGAAGCATTTGGCAAGTTTTGGCCTACTACTCATAAACATCAATCCGAAAAAGGGGTATGTGTTGTAGTATTTGTAAATGAGTAAACATTTAAAATTTAGTTTTATATGCAAAAAAAATTTAGTATGACCAATGAAACATTAAATTAAAATAATAATAATAAAACAGTTTAATTCAATTTGTTATATTAATTTTTCTTTTTTTATATTAACAAAATTATAAACAATTTTTTAGAAAGGAATCATATTATTAATGATTCATCTTCATAACCATCAAAAGTTCATATTAAAATTTAATTAACATGTTTTAAATTTAATCTAAAACCTTACTATAATGGATATATTGTACTCAAGAAAAAGGGGTTTGGTGCAGTGATTATTCCCATTCTACCTAGCTCGCAAAACAATGAAGTTGTGTTAGGACTTCATCTGTAATACTGGGTAATTGGGTCTCTCAGCTGACACATTTACTGTATATGATATGTGGCCTTTTTTTGGAGTTGTGTTAGGACTTGATCTGTAATGTTGGGTAATTGGGTCTCTCCGCTGACACATTTACATTTACTGTATATGATATGTGGCCTTTTTTGGTATGTGATAGGTAGGGGAAGATAATATTCGTATCGTATGTTCTCGGATGGTGTCTTTTCCAACTTATTTCATCGAAGCAATTTTGTTATTGGTAGGAACTTTAGGCCTTGCTACCATGGGCTTTGAATGGAAATGAGTGGGCATAGGTTGCCAGTTAAGCTTGTGGTTGCCACTTTCTAGCATTATTTTTAATTATCTTTGAAAAAAGTGTATCTTTATGATACATTTTAGCCATCATATACAATCAGAGGTATAGATTTTCGATGATATTTCGACTTTTTATTTCATGCTAGTTGCTCTTTCTTGGGCAATCTCAGTATTGTCAGAGGGGTTTAGTTGAAGATAGATAAATTGGCAATTAGACAATCGTCACAAGTGTTTCTGCTAAGCAAGATTTGCTAAATAATGCAGATATAATTTGCATTGGTTGTCTTGAGCGTGTTCTGTGCCTATGTTCCTTATAAAGTTGTGGCTTGAACCATAATTTTCATTTCAAGCCTTTAAAAGTGAGCGTTACAGAACATGAATTGGGATATTAAAAACACATTCGAGGTTTTATCCAAAAGAAAGTTCATAACATCTCATATGAAGTTAGTAGTGAAAAATGTCATTTTAATAGAGTTTTGGCAAGTTAAGGAATTTGTGCATCCCTATATTTACGAAAATTTCACCGAGAGTTTGATTTCAGCGAGGAGTTTGATGGCATTCACTTGTATTTTTGGAAACCCCTAGTTGACAGAACCATGTAGTAGGAAAAGGACATTTAATTTTTACTCTCACGATGGTAAATCAAATTATACAACAAATAAAATCATATTTATAGTCAGTGGAATATTTTGTGACAGCTAGCAACCTTGTGTGCCCTCTTTAAAAGTGACAATTCATTCTTAAATATGTAACATATGGAAAAACAAAATCTCCAAATACAAAAAAAAAAAACTTAAAATAATGTACAAAAACATGTTCACATAAACAACAACTGCTACATGAATAATGGATAACCTCTATATGACATTAACTATAACTCATTATCATCCACCCTTGCTTTCAAGAATGTCCATTCACATGTTGCTATTCTTCCACACACTACTATTACTTATCCATATTCAAAACACACATAACTAATAGTTTCAAGTGTAACTCAATATCATCCACCCTTGCTTTCAACAATGTCCATTCACATGTCACTATTTTTTTACACACTATTATTTACAAAATATCTATATTCAATGTACACATAACTAACAATTTCAATTGCAACTCATTATCATCCACCCTTGCTTTCAACAATGCCCATTCACATGTCCCTATTCACTCTATGCCTTTTGGCGTTTCCTTTGCAACATCAGGTGCAAATGCTAGTATTTTTTTTAATGTGCAAAATGATCTCTTCCTTTACACCTCCATGGTCTAACCAAGATAATGCCTCCTTATACCATCCCACTTGATTCAAAAGTGGTTGTGACTAGACTTTGAAGTTATCTTAGAAAGCCTCTCATTGTCCATGTGGTTTAACCTTTTAATAGTCACGCTCTCAATGAAGAAATGATTTTCTTCCGTAAAAAGAGTAGAATAAAATGTTTCCTTTAATTTGGATTTTTTTTTTTTAATATGCTATATCTTTTTTCAAAACTTCCTCCATATCCATAATAAACTTTCCAAACTCTAATAATCTTATTCCCAATGCATAATTCTAGTTGAACTTGTGTTATGAATTTTGAAATAAATTTGAAATTCCTCAAAATATTGTTGGTTGTTATATATCCAAATATTATAAATGATTTTTTTTAAATTTAATTTTCATGATTTTCATTTTGTGAATATCAACAATCATACTCAAATCTTAGAAAATTCTTAAATGTGTATAAAGATGAATATTTTCCTCAATTTAAAAGGAAAAAATAGTGATTATATTTTAATGAAAAAGTATTATCAAATAAATAAATAAATAATTTGAAAATATATTAAAATCATATTCTCTTTAATTGTTTTTCCTTTTTCTTTTAAAATAATTTGATTTTTTTATTTTTTTTTAATTTATTTATATTTCAAAATTCGATGAAGTAATGCCCAATATTTTATATTTTAAAATTAAATTACAAATTTAAAAGTATAAAATTATTAAAATTGGTATGTAAAAATTTGACAAATATTTTAAATTAAACATAATTATGATGATGATGATGGTTAACGTCCATGGAGACCAAAGTTTGGTTTGTCAACTTAAAGAAACCAAATTATTTAGTTTGATTTAAGATTTTATTCCTATGCTCAAAAAGCTTGGAGAGAAGCCTCCCGAGCTCACTATAATTTTGACATCGTAAAAGGTTAGGAAAGTGAGTATTGCAACAAAGATTATGAAACTTAGATCTAATGTGGTTGTATGTCGGGCACTCTAAGAGGAAGTGATTTTCATCCTCGATGTTATATTCTCATAGAAATGGCAGATCCTTTCCATCCATGGTGTTTTAAGAACTTCCCAACCACCTATTTCACTATGAAACTCATGAGAGTTTGTTCTAATCTTGTTAATTTTTTTAATTTATAAATACAAAATATTTAACTATTTTAAATTAAAAAATTTAAACCACTTCCTCTTAGAGTGCCCAGTGTACAACCACATTAGATCTTAGTTTCATAATCTCTGTCACAATACTAACCTTCCTAGCCTTGTAAGATGTCAAAATTATAGTGAGCTCAGGAGGCTTCTCTCCAAGCTTTTTGAGCATAGGAATAAAATCTTAAATCAAACTAAATAATTTGTTTCTTTAGGTCCGATAGACCAAAGTTTGGTCTCAACGTTAACCACCATTATCATCATCATCAAAATTGAAAAATAATTAAAATAATTCCGAGTGATATAAATGATATTTAAATAATACTAAAATATTATTATTATTTAATTTTTAATATAATAAAATATTATAATTTATTTTTATTTTTATTTTTAGATAAATATTTAAATATTAAAATGTTAAAAACATACCTATTTAAATCTATAACTCAAAAAAATAAATAATTTTTTATTATTAAACCATTTAAATTATATACATTAAGATAACAAAATCAATAAGTTAGACACACAGTGTAGGTTCACGAAATTAAAATAAAAATAAAAAATTAGACGCTGGAGGAAAAAGCCCAGAGAAAGTTTATGAAATTTTAAAAAGTTCAAAAAGTTACACGCGCGAGGAATGTGGTAGAGGAAGTTTATGAAATTTTAAAATATTCAAAGAGTTACAGCCGGGAGGAAGGCGGTAGTTGTATCATTGGAGTGTGGATGTATCATTTCTTTTGAGTGCACTGTTAGTATCGACGGATTACGAGGCACGAAGTGCAGCTGGACGGACGGAGTGCTACGCAGACGGTACAATCGTCGAGGAAATTAGAAAAATCCGATTGCATCGCAATGTCAATGGGTATGTATGTGTATGACATACATACCCATGTCACATCACCCCCTCAAAGTCCCAATATAGACGACTCCGTTTTGAAATTCCGATCTTATTGGTCAGTGTAATATCTATCTACATATAATATCTTCTTGGTCAGTGTAATATGTATGTACATATAATATCTTCTTCCAAAGAGGCTGATTTTTTTAAAATTTATTTTATAAGATATTATATATATATATATTTGTTCTGGAAAAATTTTGTTCATAATCAATATTTAAATATTTTTTTGTTTATTAATATTTATTTTAAATGTCATGTGTCAATTTTAAAGTAAGTATGGATGAAATTATACATCACTTTTACAATGGGAAATTTAAGATTCCATATTTTAGTAATAAGATTTTGTTTTAATTTTATTTTGTAAAACTTTCATTATGATTGATATTGATATATTATGTATCAACTCTATATTAGACATATTACGATTCCTATACATATGTTGTAGAAAATACTTAATAATACAAAAATATTCTTTATATTAAAATTTAAAAATCACTATTAAATATAATAATAAATATATTTAATAATAAATTTAGAAATAATTGAACTAATTAAATTAAATAATTTAATATTTTAAGAGATATCTAGATAAATCCCCATAATAGGAGGAATACATTTACGGTATCCGTCACCATCTAAATCTTTTTAATAAAATAACTACACTGGTAATTGCCCCAAAGGTGCAAAGAGAGGCTGATAGGATTGTTAAATTGGAATTGTTGAATTGCAAAAATTGTACTTTGATTTGAAATAATAATTGTAAAAAAGGAACCCTCATCAAATGAGGGTGAAGGGAGTCCATTTTCATCATCTTCGGTTGATGATGAAGGAGAATGTGACAAGATATCTTGCAACATGCAAAATGACTTATACGAACAAAAATGTTTTTTCAAGAACAAAAAGCCCTTCTAGTAGAGCATAGGATGGCACATTACCATGCCTACAATTGCTGTCACAACTACATTAACAACAGTGTTCACCCATTCATCTTCAACTTATTTCCAGCCACTGCAGTATACCATAGAAGCAATAAACACATTTTTGGAGGTTCTATAGTTTAAATGTTGTAAGCAAAATAGTAGTAAATAACCAGGGTAGCTATAAATACTTTTTTGAACCAACTCTGGAAAAATATGAATAAAATGCTACCTGTTTCTCTTAAAAACAAAATTGTAAACTTTTCGCAGTATTCCTCCTCTTCATAACCATAATAAGAGAACGCACGATGAATTGCAAAACAATACTGAAGAGAGATTTCAGGTGGGAGCCTTAAAAGAGGTACCAAATGTTATTGAGTCAGATAGTGAGAGTGATGAAGACCCTGTTCAAGTGAGATTGAGGCTTTCATTGTCACAGAGGACACTGACTGGAAAGAGAAAGTTGAGATCTAATGTAAGGTAAATAATTCCTTTTTCCAAAACATTTCAATCTATATATGTATTGGTTCATTATGAAATGCAAGTTTTGGCAAATGTTTTTTGAACCTCATACTTGATTTGTGTATTCATTATGTAAAATTTGTTTCTTGTTTGGATATCTTACTAGGCACAAGAGAACTGCGCTATGTTAGTTAAATCTCTTGCATGTCAAGAAGCTAACTTCAGGTATAAGATCTGATTTGCCTCTGATGAAGTGGATTAAGTAAATTATTTAACTCTTTGTTAAAACCCTAGTTGTTTTCCTAACAACACTGTGACAACTCGGGAAGGCGTCAATTTGGGCACCATTTTTTCCTAGCAGATTCCACTGATGGAACTTTATTTGAAGGATATTGAAAGGAGATCTGATTTTCTGATGGTTTTGCAGGCGGCCTGTTGGCCATTTCCCTTGTTCGAGCACTTCCTCTTGCAATAGGTAATTTTGAAGGAGGGCATTCGTCATTGCTTGTTGCATCTAATCTCTAAAGTTGGTCTGGAATCAAATGAGACATGGCTACAGTTGTATGAAAGGAGTGGGGATGCACAAATTGGGTAATATGGGTTTGTTTGAAACAGTAACAGAGCAAACTAATTTTAACGAACGTGGCAGACCTTTGTTCGCCATGTTATTCACAGACATGTGGAGGCCCCAAGTATCAGTGTGGTGGGAGGTAGCCATTAAGAATGGTACCGCTCGTAATGCAGTGAATAGTTAGTGGAGTCACCCTCAACACCAATGGCAAGGCCGCAATAGATTCATATATCGCTGACGGTTTTGGCAAGGCAGTCGGTGCACTCAGATGGAGAGAATGCCAAATTGTAGTGTGCTCCCCCGTAGGCATTGGGTGAGCCCTGCTGCCTGCAAACCACAACTTGTATTTATTTTTTTTCCTGTTAAAAATTTTCATTCCAACCACAATGAGGCTTTACTGAACATTGTTAACACCACAACAAACATTTTGTAAAAGCTTCATAAGATGTCGTCTCTATTGGAGAGATAGAGAATTAAAATAAGAGGGAGCTTTTATTTGTATTGAAGATTACCTCAAGAGGTGATTAACCTTGTTGAGGTTGGTAGGTTTCAAACCCCAATTTTCTTTCGAGAAGTAGCTTGACCCTTGAAATGGATTTTTCTACTTCACATACTACTAATTTTGTGCATTTGAGAACATTATCTCATGTCGCGAATGCCATCTAGGGGAGCATCAATGACTTCAATGTCAATATAGACAGTCTTGCCGGAAACTGTGACTGAGTAGTTGCAATATAAGCCAAGGGGCTGTGAAGGATGACCATCCCATGCACGAAGAGTGATGGTGGACAGGGATAGGTTAGGGGAACCAAGTTGCTTCCAAACACTGGCAACCATCACATAGGTGGAGGAGCCTTTGTCAATGATACACCGCTGAACAGTGGCGTTTCTAATGGAGACTGGTATTTTAAATACAACGGATAAAGGTAAGGGGGGATTTTATGACTTGTCAACATGAAATAAAATCATCTGATCGTCTTGAGGATCCATGCCACCCAAATCAAATAGTATAGATTTCTATTGGGATGGGCACATTTAGAGGACTTCCAAAATTGACATGGCAACAGGAGACTATGCCAAGTCATCTACTATGCTATATGTAAGGGCGGCTTTGGCAGAAGAAACATTTCGACGTAATGGACCTTTGGGGATCTTGGGAATAACCTCGACCTTCGGCTGAGGGATCTGTAAGGTATATTTGGATGACGATAGAGGCTCGTTGGGACATAGTCATAGACTTAGCAGGTGGCTTGTTGTATTGGTGTGATTGAGTCTGAAGGTTGACTTGCTCGGTATTGACCTCATCGGAATTCATTATAAGAACTGATAATCATGGTGACCAGATGGTGGAGTTGGTTGAGTTGCCTGACGTTGTATAGGTTGGGTAGCTATATATCCTTTGTGAGGGAAAGGATTAGTAAGCACTGCAGATTGAGATGAAGTAGGAGAGGGAGGAGGAGCGGTAGGTTGCCATCCTTGAGAAGCTACTTGAACTTCCCATACCTGACGCATCTGAGGTAAAAGAGGACACTCATGGGTATAATGACCATATATGCCACAAAATTCACAAGGTTTGTTCGTACGAAGACCCTTGTTTTGCTTGGGTTGACTACCCTGTTGCTAGGTTGCGGGATTAGGTTGAGGACCCTGAGGGGAATTGGGTGGAGGACCCTAGTTGCCTTGATTACCTTGAGACTGTTGGTTCTGATTACCCTTCCCCTTGTTCCTTTTCTTTGGGTTAGGGGGATTGGGTCCACTCTACTAAGCATACACTTGACCTTGTGGAGGAGGTGGTTGTTGTGGCAGAGGGGGAGCAGGCATGGGGGGCTGGGGCGTTGGTGCCGGAGGGGATGGAGCGCTAGGTGATGCATACTGATAATAAGGAGATGGGGCAACATTGGGATAAATAGGCGGTGCAACAACTAGCCCTGGCATCTATTGATGTGGATGGGGATATGCATATGGTGTGTTGGGACCTGGATAACGGTTGCCTTGTGGAGGATTGGGGGAGGGATAATTGTAAGTGGAATTGGTCCCTCCCTGAGATGGACCATAACTCATATGAGGTGGAGCATATGGTTAAGGGTGAGAAATGGTTCCAATTATGCCATCCACAGATTATCTGACAGTTTTTTATTGTTGGTTGCAACAAAAGAAATGGCTAAAGAGTAGCTGAGACAACTTATCCACCTACATTTAGATGATTATTGTAAATTCAGAAGTGATGGAGAGGGGAAGTAATTAAATTTTGTTTGCAAATGATGGCCACTTTCAAGAAAGTTTTAAGGCATTTAAGGCACCACAATAGCCAGGACAAAAATACAAAAAGATTGTTGAAACATATCGTCTTCACACGATGTTTCTTGCAATGGTCGATATAAGGGATGTCTTGGTCAAAGTGGCAGACATATTTCATAACATGGGGATCTTGCAGTTATACCTTTTCAAGAAACAACAATTTTCTAGAGACAATAAATATTCTTTCTACTATGTTAGCCAATCAATTTGGAATCTGGTGTTGGAAAGTTGATTTAGAAGACCTCTGCTTCAAACATTTGAAATGAAGGAAACTTCAAAGAGATTTTTTCCAAGCTTGTTGAAGGTTTTAGAGAAGAAACTATCATGTCTCTAGTCCAAAAGTTGAATGAATCTCTAAAGAAGGAGAATATTTCTTATTATGATTTACGCGTTGGACCTAAAAGTCTATGTAGCGCCTACTAGGAGATGTTGATGAATAAACAAAGAAATAATAGGATCCCTGACCTGTGTGATCTTTGAATATTGTCTCGAATAAGACAGACTATTATGCTACACCACATATTTTTTCCATTTGTGGCCAAGTATTCCAAGAAGCTACAAGATTATATTAAGTGCCTAATTTTAAAAATAATATCATTTTTTTATATTTTCTTCATGCGGGTGATGATCTTCCATTGTAAATAAAAATGTTAATTAAAGAAATGCACCCCAAGCTTCACTACCATACCTTGCAAACTGTGTTTACAAATAACACATTGGGAGTTTCATAGGTCGCTGTCAGAAGTCACCATGGAAGACCTCAACATCTTTTATTACAAGCAAGGGTAAGGTTTTGATTTGTCTATAGTTGCATAGTGTTTTCACAAGAGCTCAGATGCAATTTCTTCATTGCTTGTATTTATTTTAAGAAGTGAACACCATGCTCTATTTGTGGTATTTTCTTGTGGTAGTTTGTTTGAAGATGATGACACATGCAATAAAAAAGAAGAAGAAATATGCTTGAAACAATCGAAACATGCTTTGGTAGCCACTGAGGATCCGAATGTATTCGAGAATTTGTAGGAAACAAAAGGAGGGATCATATCAATCCTTTTCAAGTTTGGTGGAATTAGAGATGAGTTGTTTGAATACCTAAAAGTGAGGCTTGTCACACAACTAATTATGATAGTGAAATTGCAGAGGTCATTTTGGGTCTACCAAGTGTAGATCTTGTTTGGGAGATGATCTATGTAGTTCTTCCAAAGCTCGTAGTTTTACAACAACAAAATTGCCATGCGTTGGCTACTTTTCTTGAATTGGAAATACAACTAAATATAAGTTTGCCAGTTTTTCTATTGGAATGATGCCACAAGGTTATATTATTTGTTATTCTTCATTCAGATGCAAAAGAATTGGTTGCTATAATGCAATTATATGAAGCCCTGACAGGATGAAGAGAGAGAAATAGGGAGTGTTAACCTTCTGCGGGTCTTCAAACCAAAATTTGATGGTTAACTCTATGGTGGATTATTGGTTACTATGAAAACATTGAAATTTTTTCAAAATTTGAAAATCTGAGACTGGCATTGTGGAAAACGATCAACAAGTCGGATATCAATTCTAGGGAAGAAATATCACTGGCAGAATGGTCATGAAGAATTTATAGGGGTGAAAAAAGGACCATATATCTCCAATTTTGCTTTGGTGTCTTGCATCATAGCAATGGGCTTCAATATTTCAGGGTTTGACTTTGAATAGCCTGGATTGGTGAAAATATTATTGAGATAGACATACAAGTGTAAATATAATAGACGACTCACATTGTTTCATACTCAGATCAACAAAAATTCACCGTGGCTTCAAGAATCCTCCTCTGGCCAAATTCATACAATCTACTAAATCAGAGAATATCCTTTGTTGTACTAAAACAAAACATTTCAAAGTACAACACAAAAAATTTGTATTTCTGCTGAAAGAATATTTTATCCAGTGAAAAAAAACAGATCAAACATCCCTATTCCTTGGTGTTTCTTAGCTGCAAACACCCACAAATTAATTACCAGTTTAAAAGAGTACACAATTTCTATCCGAGAGATAAGAAATTCCATTTTATAACTTCGTTATCTAGATCTTCATTAGCAAGAAAATGTACGCACATATGATACAGAGAAACTGAACTGGTAGACAAATATATAATGGTGGAATGATTATCCCAATGATGAAATGAGCATTTAACTAGTTTAGGGTAGGGACAATGCCTGATTTTGAATTCGGCTAGACCTTGTCAACGACATAACACTTACCTGTACTTGCTTCTCCCCTAGAGAAGCCTCTCTTTCATTTGCCATAAAATTCGCAGATGGAGAAGAATCAATAGAAATATCTTGGGAAACTGCATTTTGTATCACAGTGGACACCATGATTCTTCTTCAAGATCTTCTCTTAGGCCTGTGCACAATCTCATCCTCTGTTAAGAAACACTGCCCATGGTTCACTTTTTCATTTGAACTACTCATCTCTACTGGAGAATACTAAAAAATGAGGCTAACGTTAGGCTTGGAGATATGCTTCTAAGGCATGGGGCTATCCTCTAATGGGCTCAAAGGAAGGTCTCGTTTTTTAGAACATGGAGTTTTCTCTCACTGCCTTCGATGCCTTCCCATGAAGCTTTGATCCAGGTGGATTGGAGGCCACCCTCCTATTCCACTTGGACCCCCAACACTGTCTCTTTTAGTTTTTTTAGTTTCCTTAATTGTAGCACAATTTAATATTTTTGTAGTTTTTAGGGTCCTGAACTTCAGGAGTTGTTTTGAGGCCCTAAACGACGTTTATAGGGAAACAGAGAGACCAAAATTTTCCCAAAAGGAATGGTCCATTTTTTTCTGGCCTACTCTTCGAGATATTCAAAATGAGGTATTATGATAGCCAAATAGAGATCGTATCCCAAAGTTATGACCTCGGGAAATTGATGTACCAATTTTCCCAAACAAGACCCACAGTTTTGGCGCTTCATCTCCTAGGGTTAGGTTTCTGGACGTTTAGGGTTTTCCATTGTTTCTCAATAATAAATAGGCCTTGGAGCCTCATTGTAACATAGTTTAGAGGCATGTAGCTGCCACATCTCTTCTAAGAGATAAGCTACCATTGCCCGAGCTAGTCTTATTTCCATTTTGTTTGTAAGCATATTTCATTATTTGATATTAATGAAATGAAGTGTTATTTATGTTGCATCTTTGTATTTATGGTTATATTTGTAATTTGTTGTGTTCCTATTTAAATTCAGATCAGTGGTATAAGAGCGGTCTGCTCTTTCTATGTTTTTCTTTGCATGTCCCCAACGAGGTCGGGATATAAGGAGTTAGGACTTGAACTGGTCGAACCTTTGCAAGAATAGCTTCGCAAATCCCGACGACCTCCCATGGGGGAAGAAAATAAAGATGAGGGGGTAGGAGATCCTTTCAAAATCTTGCTCGAAGAAGCCCTCGAGCGACAGAGGAACACTATGATGGAAAACTTTGCCCAGATCCTTCACCGACTACCCAAGGGAAACACATCTACTTCCAGCAGCTACTCTGGAAGTGCCACACCCTTTATGGCACACGTTAACTTTGGCATTCACATATTTGAGGGTCAGATAGATGCGAACACCATAGATAAATGGTTAAATCTGTTAGAAGGATATTTTTCTGTTCATGATTTTTCCAGCCAAGAAAATATTATTTTTCCTCTTCTCAAATCCGCCCCCCACTTCAAGGACTAGTGGGAAACCTACTGTGAGCAGAAGGATGAAAGTACGCCCTCACTATTTTCAGTCGCACCCACTTGGGATTCGTTCCGAGATGCCATCAAGAACAGTACTACCCTGTCGGGAGGTATGAAGATAAATACATAAAATGGACCACACTGCAACAAGGAAGGGACGAAGACATGTTGAAGTTTACCAATGTTTTTCATACCCTTCATATGAAGTTGGGTATCGAGGATTCTGAGAAACATTTGGTATTGAAATGTCATGACTACCTACACAGGTACATACAGGATGAGATGGAGTTCCTGGACATCTCCTTGCTCGGTACGATGTACCGATACACTGTCAAGATCAAGCAAAATCTTAAACAGAAAAAGCGAGACTTTGGATCTGCAAATTCGAAGCAAGGGAAAGGTGCCCGCAAACCATAGAGAAAAGGGTAAGGCCAAGGCGGGGTGACCCAAGAGAACCCACCGAAGCCACAAGAAAATAACAACACCACAAAGACAAAGAAGGACACATGAAATTGGTGTGAGTTTCATAAGAGCTCCACTCACAACACAAGTGAGTGTCTGGCCAAGTAGTCACTGGTGGCCGAGCTGAAGGCTTTTGAGTCTGACGCATGTTCCGACTCTAAGTCAGAACCCGACAAGGGGAATGACAAATGGAAGCAATCATTGACGCTGAGCCCAGTGCCAATGTGGCCACCACCAAGATCTAGAAGAGGGGGAGCACCTATTCCACTCATAGATGTGGGTGAAGGGTTCTCCACTGTAGTTCATTATCGACAGTGGGAGCCAAAAGAACCTCATTTTAGCAGATGTCATGAAGCGGTTGGGCCTATTGACTACAACACATTCACAATCGTATACCATCAGGTGGCTTCATGAAGGACGATATCTTTGTGTCAGCCAACAGTGCCGCCTTCCCTGCAACATCAATCCCTTCACGGATGAGGTACTGATACTTATGGAAGTGGCATGCTGTATATGAGTCTAGACCTCACTCTGTTATTATTTCTTTGGGTACTAAGTTATACAGGATACCGGAGGTAGCCCCATCTGTTAGCCTCACTCTCTTAAAAATCGATAATAAATCCAATTATTAAATAAAATAAATAAAATCATGAGAATTCCTCAAACTAAGGAGTCTAGTTTGGATGAGAGATTCTCTCCAACTAGCTCTCCTAAATTAGTGTGTAAGTTGAGAAATTGTCTCAACCAAGTGAGTCTAAGATAGACGCACTATCTTAAGACCACTTACTCATGTATTTAAATGTATTATTAAATTTTTTGAATAAAGAGGATTACATGAGCATGAGAGACCACATGATGGCTCTCTGCCTTTTCCACCAGTTCAATTTTTGTGTGTTAATTTGTTGTGCATATGGTTATATCGATTTGTGATTCTTCTTCATGTAGTATCAGAGCGCGGTGAGATTTGTGAGAGCCCAACATGAGCTTAAGTTTTGAGAGTCGAAGAGTTGCGCTATTGTTAATGAACATCAATGGGGAATCTATACACTGGTGATAAATATTTCTTTAGAAATAAGTGATGCCTATGATACTTTGGATCGTGGATCGAAGAACATAATGGTCATTTTCCATGGAGCTACAGATGTGTTGGTGAATCCGATTGCGTGGAGCTATAGAATATTAGGGCAATCGACAACCTGCCCACAATTGATAAACAAAGCTGCAAATTGCTCTTCCGTGACCTGCTGATCAATGTCTGAGACATAAATAGTTCTCTAAATGTTGTCTTCTCGTTGAGCTCGGCTTGTTCTGCTGTTCAAATCTGTGTTTTTTCAAATCTTTGTTTTTCCTTACGTTGTTGGTTTTTTGTTTTATTTTTTATTTTTTTCCCGGGATAAGATAAGACGGAAGGCGATCCACGAACTGCAAGAGAAAGCGGAACAAATTCCTTGGCTAAACGATTCAATTTCGAGAGCAGATCAACCAATTCTCTCATGTTTTGGTTCAATTCCTTTGGAGGCTTGCCATTTTCCTGCACATCTAATCCATTTTCGCTCTTTTGCAACATTTGCTCTGAAATGTGTTGTGAATTGTTACAAGTATTTTGCTGCAAATTTTGTACACTCTGGTGTTTATTTTGTTGCAAATTTTTCTCTTTGCTGTGCTCATCAATGTGACGGACATTTTCAAGAAGAATCTGACTAGCATTATCCTGAACATTTTGATCGATGCTCTCATTAACATTACTGCTAACTTTTTCATTTTTATTATCATAATTACTCAACATATTATTTTCATGCTGAAGAATATTTTGCACTGAACTCTGCTCTAATTTCGGTGCACTTTCCTGGACATTTTTCTGCTCATTTTGAACCTTTCTGTGGGACTTTCACCTTCAACACACTTGCTAAGCAAGTCGTGGCAGTAGCTGTATTGTGGGGGCAACTGAAATCTGGTTAAATCAACACCAGGTTTCATGGATTTAAATAGGTTCCAAACCCGGGTAACGATATTTTGTTGCAGCTTGTCTCCTTGTCCATAACCGGATGTAACCTCAGGAGACAATGGAGGTGTGAGCACCACATTAAGGGGAACCAATGGTTGATCTACTGTATCAACAATTCTTGTTTGAATTTCTGTCCTCTATAAATGAAAAATATTAGCAGAAGGGCATCCTCGAATAGCCAAGGAAGACGAAATTTGTATTTCTAGCCATAGATCCTCTGCCTTCGAAAAGGATTTTACAGTTATTCTACAATAGGAACACCATAGAATGCGGCAAATTACAGCAACGCGACCTAAAATCTGGAGACTCCAGAGCACACTTCGTTCCCCAAAAGTCCAAAGATTTATACAAGTTTACATGTTTCTTTTTGCAACAGCTCTTTCCCTGCAATAATTCCATGCATTTTTAATTGCAGATCAAACAAATCGATGAAGATCACCAGACAACGTGGAATCTATTTGCAACATACAAGACCTGCAACGTGGAAGTGGCCTACGTCCAAGTCAAAGGAAAAACAATTGCATGAATAAGGTCGTAAGTTTTTTTTCAATAACGTAAAGTTTAAAGTTGGAAAATCATTTTTTTTAAGGGTTTAAAAAATTAGTTTAAAGTTTAAGGTGGACCTTTATTATGATAAGGAAAACTTTTACTTTATGTTAAAAGTGTGGAGGTAAACTTTTACTTTATGTTAAAAGTGTGGAGGTATATTTTGTTTTTAAGTGGAGTGATATGGTTATAAAGTGTGATTTTTTGAGAGATATAAAATGTGGAGAAATAGGGTATACTTTTTAAATTAAATGAGTGATTTTTAGGAGAGATAAGGAGTGGATAAAATATTTTTTATGTAATGGAGTAATAAGTGATTTTGTGGAGTGATAAGGTGAAATTATTTTGTATTTGGAGTGATAAGTGTTTTGTATTGGGAGTGATAAGCGATTTTTTGTTTGAGAGAAAGTCATTGTTGTAATCCAAAGTAATATTTTACTTTGAGAGAAATTGAGTCATTGAACATCTAGTTTTTGAAGACAATTTGACGCCAAGGAGTTCTCAGTCTATGCTTGAGATGCCTCACTAAAGACATTGTCATCATGATGCATATTGAAGGTTAATAAAAACATCTCTTTTTGTGGTGATCGTGTCCTAGATCCGCCCCAAAATCTAATAAGGGGATCATAGATACACTCTATGTCATGAATGTGCTTGCATGATTTGAGTCGAATTTATAAACCACTCTCTTTATTATGCTTAAACAAAACAACTACATGCACATAAGCAAGTTTAAGTATAAGAATTCTTATTCAAGCTCCTGAAATCAAAGCTCCCATAATCAATTAAGTTCATAAGCACAAAGTGTCACATCATCGACTTGATAAAAGTAATATTCCACAGCAACATCTCACAATAGATAATTCACACCATCAAGTTAAGGATGCTACAAATCAAGCATTTCAAGCCAAGATGACATCAACATCATCAACACTTTTTGTATCACTTGCAGATAAACATTTTTTAACTGAATTGTTTGGGTGCATTTTCGGTTGTAATCGACACCCTAATTTGACTTGTTAAGGTGAATACATTAAGTCAAGTAAGTCTTCAACTGAGTCATCAAGATTGAACTTGTCATTTGTATCTTGGGTGCATTTTCGATAGTGTTTGACACCCTTCCTTTTTTAAAATCATCACATTCAGTGAGTACATTCAAGCAAAGTAATCATCATCAAACAAGTGTGAATTCTAGTATTCTATTCTTCAAGTGAGAAATAAGCGATAAATCAAGCGAGCGTGAAAGAAAGCAAGTGTGAGTTCAAACAATCAATTGTTAAAACAAGTTCAAGCGAGCATGCAACAATCAATCAAACATCAAGCGAGCAAGTTCTACAAATCCAGTAAGTATTAAAAGAAAGCAAGCGTGAGTTCCAACAAGTTCACATGGAAAAAAGCATTCAGTTATTAACTATTATTAATAAATTGATCCTCTCAACTACTGAAGACATAGTGCACATCAGCAAAACCACTCTTGCTGACATTCAAGTGCATATTCAACATGCACATGAAACGATTGAGTTCCTTCAACTGGAGTCACAACTGCAGAGAAATGAGTTGCAAGAGAAGCATGTTGCTTCCAAGTTTTTGACCAATCCAGAGACAGCTGATCGTTCGTCTTCATTCATCCAACCAGCTTCCAGTGTTGAAGTTGTTCCAGTTCAACTTTCTTCCAAACCCATCATCAAGCCATGGGAAGAAATTCAAAGTAATCGAAATCGATGCGACTTAGGATATGTCAAAGATAACGAAAACTTACATATCCCTGATTGTTCAAATCCCATTCAGTTCGTCAGTGCCGGATTACTTGAACAAATCACCTCAGCAAGTTTTCAGCAACTTGCAGACCGACGTCAATGCACACAAACTGAAGTTGCAGACAAACATAAATACACACAAACTCAAGTCGTAGACAAACCGAAATGTTCTCATTGTCAAAGAACTAGTCATCTGTAAAATCATTGTTTTGATCTTCATCCTTGTCACCATTGTGGCAAGAAGAATAATTCATCAGAGAAATGCTACAAACAAGACCAACTTGCCAGATTAAAGATCAATTATGCATGGATTGATCCTTGGGAATGGTCGTCAACCGTAAAACGATTGTATAAGTTTTACAACAAAATTCAATCTCAACTCTTGCAGCCAACAATCAATTGAAGATGGTACTCTCATGCACCTGACAGTGGGAGTACACAAGTTAAACACTCCTATACCTATAGGGGGGGAGTTCAGATATCTTTTGGAGAAGATTGCCTCTCCTTTTAGCTGACAAAGGGGGGAAAATGTCAATGAAATTGACAAGTGGTTGTCAGACTGAAAGTCTCAACAACATCAACGAAGCAGCGAGTGGGCGATCATCATCAGCAAATACACCAGTGGGCATTCATCAAATTGTGACAGTGGACACCCGATGTTGTTTTTAAGCGAAGGAAAGTTGGATCCTTTTGTGGCTTGGCACATGATGGAGTTGTCAAGCGAAATTCAGAGATGAATCAGTCATGCAATTGACTCATGGTCTCTTCATATTGTAGTTTCTTCAACATCCAGCTTTGGTGGTTTTTCAGGAAAATGTTTTTTGAGGATCAACTTGAGAACTTGGAAGATGGTTCCTTGTTCATTTTGGATTTATCATTGGGGGGGGGGAATGTTAGCCTCACTCTCTTAAAAATAAATAATAAATCCAATTATTAAATTAAATAAATAAAATCATGAGAATTCCTCAAACTAAGGAGTCTAGTTTGGATGAGAGATTCTCTCCAACTAGCTCTCCTAAATTAGTGTGTAAGTTGAGAAATTGTCTCAACCAAGTGAGTCTAAGATAGACACACTATCTTAAGACCACTTACTCATGTATTTAAATGTATTATTAAATTTTTTGAATAAAGAGGATTACATGAGCATGAGAGACCACATGATGGCTCTTTGCCTTTTTTACAAGTTCAATTTATGTGTGTTAATTTGCAGTGCATATGGTTATATGGCTTTGTGATTCTTCTTCAACATCTACTGCCATCTCTTTGATCTTTGCTAAGCAATGTAGTAAGGTCATCTCCCAGACTGGGAAATTTGTTTTCTTTCTGATTCGCTCTCAAAGTAAGGGGAAGGTCGTAGCCACATCCATGGCCCCCGGGAAGGGTTCCTCCAAGCAGCAGAAGTAGGTGGATACGGTCGTGGAAGAATACAGGGACATCTTCTCCTCACCCACAGGGGTACCCTTGCATTTTCAGGTCAAGCATTCAATCGATTTGACTCCCGGAGCACCTCTACCCAACGGGCCAATATATCGTCGCTCCATTTTGGAAAATGAAGAGATCAAGTGGAAAATCCAGAAGTTGTTGCAGAAAGGGTGCTTCCGACCAAGTTCCTCGCCTTGTGGGAGCCCGATTGTACTTGTATAAAAGAAGGATGATACTTGGAGGCTTTGCATTGATTATCAGGCACTAAACAAAATCACTGTTAGGAATGGGTATCCAATCCCATAGATTGATGACCTGCTAGACCAACTCAAGGGAGCCAAGTATTTCAGCAAGATCAATCTGAAGTCTCGTTATCATCAGGTTCCAATAGAGCCCACAGATGTATGGAAGACCACCTTTGAATCCAAGGAAGGCCATTTTGAATGGTTGGTTATGCCCTTCAAGTTGACAAATGCCCCTACTACTTTTATGAGGCTAACGGATGGCATATTAAGGCCCTTCACCAACTCATTCGTGTTGGTTTATCTGGACGACATCCTCATCTTAAAAAAGAGTTGGGAAGAACACTTGCAACATATTCGACGGGTCCTTCAAACCCTTTGACAGCACAAATTGTGTGCCAACTTAGAGAAATGCACCTTTGGCATGAGCTAGGTCCAATACTTGGGTTACTTCATAGATGCATGGCATGCATGTGGACACGACCAAGATCCAAGTCATTCAGGATTGGCCAGCCCCGACCACTCTAACAGAGTTTCAGAGCTTTTTGGGACTTGCAAATTTCTATCAGAGGTTTGTGTTGGGATTTTGCCATATCACTTGGCCTTTGAGTCAGATTACTAAGGGTAGGGCAAAAGCAAAAATTTCCTAGTCTGAGTCCCAACAGAAGGTGTTCGTTGAGTTGAAGCACCACCTCTGCCCTGCACCGGTACTCACACTGCTAGACCAGAAACAACCATTTGAAATCGAGACAGATGCCTCAGAATATGTTATTAGTGCAATCCTCACCCAAAAGGGAATCCAGTTGCCTATCATAGTAAGACACTTTCCGATACAATTTAGAAGTAGCCCACCTATGATAAAGAGATGTATTCCATCATTCAGGCTTGACGATAATGGAAGCACTACATTATGGGGAAGGAGACGATCATCCATGCCAATCACCGACCTCTTCAGTTTATACATACACAAGGGAAGTTTTAGAATGATTTCCATCAGAAGTGGCCTACATATCTGCAACAATTCCACTTGAAAATTAAATGCAAAAAGGGTAGCATCGATCATGTTGTAGACTTCCTTAGTCGACCCCTAGTTGCAGCACTGACTATTGTTCTCAAATCTTGTGGTCACGAGACCTCTGGATGGCCGCAACTATACAAAAATGATCCAGAGTTCGCTTCAACATACCAAATGCTAGTAGTTGGCAAGCAAGTTCCTGATTTCCACCTCCAGGACACATTATTATGCTGGGCCACCTTTGTGTTCCTTCAAGTGAGCGTGCCAAGATGATTTGGGAGGCGCACTATAGTCGCGTCGCATGACACTTTGGTAAGGAGAAAACTACACTTGTACTACAAAAGTACTTTTATTGGCCCAAACTCCGACTGGATGTTGGGAAATATATCAGATCCTGCACTGCCTGCGCCATCGCCACACTGACCATCAATAAGCAAGGCCTGTACACTCCTCTGCCTACTCCCATCCAGCCATGGGAATCCATCTTCATGGACTATATGTATGACCTCCCTTCTACCAAGCATGGTAATGACTTTGTATTTGTGGTTGTGGACAAGTTTTCTAAGGTGGATATATTGGCGGCCTGCAAGAAGAGTATCATAACAAAGGGCACTACCAAACTATTCTTTGAATGAGTATGGGTACATTTTGGGATCCCACAGACCATTATATCATATCGGGATAGCAGGTTCCTAAGCACATTTTGGTCAAGCCTCTGGACACTATTGGACACCAAGCTCACCAAATCGACTGCCTTCCATCCCCATACTGATGGCTAGATGAAGGTCGTCAATAGGATGATAGTGCACATACTTTGCATGTACAACTCCAAGCATCCTCGAACCTGGGATGAGAGTCTTCCATATGTACAACACAGTTATAATATATCTCTCCATAGCTTGACTGGTCGTAGTCCCTTTCAAGTGGGTCTAGGATTTCAACCATTGTGTTTGATTGATGTTGTCATGCCTCATGCGACTACGCAGACAAAATCCACACATGTATTGTCCGAGGCTGATAAAGTGACCAGATTTATTGAACACATCCAACACATCCACCAGTAGGTTCATGACATCCTGGAGAAGTCAAATGCCAAGTACAAGCAATGACATGATCAACATCAGGTACCACACAAGTGTCAGGTGGGTGACAAAGTCTAGTTGCATTTGCATAAAGAACGCCTTACCTAAGCCCATTGGAAGCTCAGACCACTCCGAAATGGTCCTTATGCCATTACCAAGGCTATGGGAGACAATGGTTTTTAGCTCAACATTCCCCCATTCCTTGGCCTGCACCTAGTGTTCAATGTGGGCTGCCTTCGACCATACTTCCCACTATTGTTGGACACATCAAACATTGCAGAACAACTCACACCAACAGAGTTAAACCCATACTGCATGGAAAATGCTACAACTGATTAGATTATGGACACACAGGTCAAGAAAACTCGCCAACAAAATATCCAACTGTATCAGGTTGTCAAAGATGGCCAACTCCTACACCAAGGTAAATGGCTCACCAGGGACCAAGTTCAACAGAAGTTTCCCCACATCATGGATGCACTCAATGCAATAGGGACCATTCCTTCCTAAGGGGGGATGACTGATCCAGGTGGATATTAGTGGCCACCCTCCTATTCCACTTGGACCCCCAACACTATCTCTTTTAGTTTTTTTGTTTTCTTAATTGTAGCTAAGTTTACTATTTTTGGCAGTTTTCGGGTCTTGAACTTTCAGAGCCATTTTGAGGCCGTAAACGATGTTTTTAGGGAAAACAAAGCGATAGGAAAATTTCCAAAATGTAATAATTTTTTTGGCCTACTCTTTGAGATCTTCGAAATGAGGTATTATAATAGCCAAATAGAGATCGTATGCCAAAGTTATGACCCCAGGAAATTGATGTACCAATTCACCCAAACGGGGCCCATATTTTTGGCACTTCGTCTCTTAGGGTTAGGTTTCTAGATGTTTAGGGTTTTCCATTGTTTCTCAATAATAAATAGGCCTTAGAGCCTCATTGTAACGCAATTCAGAGGCATGTAGCCACCACGTCTCTTCTTAGAAATAAGCTACCATCGCCTGAACTAGTCTTATTTCCATTCTGTTTGTAAGCATATTTCAGTATTTCTATTGCATATTTGTATTTATGGTTATATTTGTAATGTATTGCATTCTTGTTTAAATTCAGATTAAGCTTGGATTGCTTGCCAACATTTTTGTGAGCTGTAGAGTGCGCTGCATAGTGCTCCAATTACCATCCTGTCTCGATTGATACAAAACCCTCTTTCCATCATGATCGACCCGAATTTCAGATTAGGCCATTTGAAGTTACTGCCGCCAGGTTCATCTTTGTGTTCTTCGTCATCTTGCACAAGATTCCAACATAAAGCATTATAAATCAAAAGGGCCTTCTTCACTAGTTTTATGTTTGACACAATAAATGCATCTCCATCCATAGCACGAAAAACCACCATTCCTTTGGTGTTGGGTTGTGTTATATTCTTTCCACGACTAGCCCACGTAGTTAATTGGGGGGTTAGAGGGGGGGCGGAGCCCCCCTTTCATTGCACTGATTGTGTAGCGGGGGGGGGTCACAGGGGGCTTGAGGTGTACCCGTAACCCCACTTTATGGGGTTCGGGGCAACGCCCCGGAAAATTTTGGTTTTGGACCCTATGTTAGGTTGGGTGGACCCACCTATGGTTTTGTGCATGATTTTTGCACATGTTTTTTGAGCGCGATGGTTTTCGGTCCATGGTATTGGACGCGATGGTTTTTCGGTCCATGGTATTGGATGCTTTAGCATGTAGAAATATGTATTATAACATTGAAAGGAACATAATGAAAAATCAAGCCGGTAGTCCCGGTTTTTGGATCTAGGGGAAAATCTCTGTATATATGTGTTTTATGTTTTATGCTGTCGCATTGTTTATTTTCTATGTTTTAGAATTCATATGTAGGTAATTTCTGTATGGGGTTAAAACCTACATTTGGTATCAGAGCAGTTTTGGCTTCAAGCGGGGGCCTTTGTTGCTTAGGGGTTTCGCTCGGGCCTGTGGTAGACCCTGTTCAGTGGGAGATCTGCGAGATCGATTCTGGTGGTGAAAGAAGACGGTGAGCAGTGGAAAGATAGAGCTCGAGAAATTTAATGGTTAGAGTTTTGAGTTGTGGAAACTCAAGATGAAGGATCTATTGGTGGATAAAGATCAGTGGATCGCGGTAGATTTGGGTACTAAACCAACGGGAGTGTCCGATGAAGAATGGAAGAAGTTGGATCGGAAGGCAAAGAGCACAATACGATTGTGTGTCTCAGATTCAGTATTGCTGAATGTATCAGGGGAAGCTACAATGAAGGCTTTGTGGGACAAGTTAGGGACTTTGTACCAATCTAAGTCTCTGATGAATAAACTGTTCCTGCGGAAAAAGCTATATAACCTGAGAATGAAAGATGGAGACTCGGTGATAGAGCATCTGAACACATTTAATACTGTGGTAAGTCAGTTAGCATATGTTGATATTAAAATTTCAGATGAAGATAAGTGCATCAATTTGTTGTGTTCTCTACCAGATTCGTGGGATACTCTGGTTATTGCAATAGGTAGCAATGCAACTGCCTTGCAGTTTGATGAAATAGTCTCATCCTTGCTGACGGAGGAGATGAGACGGAAAAATATGGAGAGCCAGAATGGTGATGCCTTGTCTGTATGAGGATAGTCCCAGAATAGAAACAAAAATAAGTCATCGAGTGGGAGATCTAAATCTAGAGGGAGATCTAAATCTACAGGAAAACCTGTAAAGGTGGTGTGCTGGAAATGCGGAAAGGAAGGGCACTACAAAAGGGACTGTAAATCTAAAGCTCCTGATAAAGGAAAGGGATCTGATGATGCTCCTTCTGCAGAGGTAAAAACCACCTTAGATGAAGGTGGGGATGTGTACTTGGCTTCTTCAAGTACACATGTAGATCATGAGGCATGGTTGATTGACTCAGGTGCATCCTTTCACTTCACTCCCCATAGAGAGTGGTTATGCAAGTATGAGAAATACGATGGTGGTGATGTCTTCTTAGGGGATGATAGGAAGGTTAGAATCATTGGTCAGGGAAAAGTAAATTTGAAGTTGCAAGGTGGAAGGCTTAGAACACTTCCGGGTGTTCTGCATATTCTTGCATTAGCAAAAAATCTGATTTTTGTAAGCAAGCTGGATGAAGCAGGTGTAAAAACAGTGTTCGAGAAGGATACCTGCAACATGGTTTGGGGAGCACTGGTATTGACGCGGGGAGTTCGAATTGGAACTCTGTACAAGCTGCAAGGTAGCATTGTTACTGATGGGTGCAATAGTTCTGTGGTTCCTGAAAGTGGAGCAGAAAATCCAGTGGTCTCTGGAGAGAAGACCATGTTGTCGCATCAAAGGCTTGGAAATATTGGAGAGAAGGGCCTTCGAATACTTCATAGTAAAGGTATGGTAGAAGGTATGAGTAATAGCTCTCTGGTTTTTTATTTCTGTGAAAATTGTGTATATGGGAAGCAGAATCGGGTGAGTTTCCCCTCTGGTAGTAAGAGGGCGAAACATATATTAGAACTTGTGCACAGTGATGTGTTTGGACCTGTGAAGGTTCCATCACTGGGTAAGTTTGTGTACTATGTATCATTTATAGATGACTTCTCAAGGAATACATGGATATATTTCCTTAAGAAGAAATCTGAAGCCTTTGATAGGTTTAAAGAATTTAAGGCTCTTGTGGAAAATCAGACAGAGAAGAAGATAAAGGTGCTGAGGACAGATAATGGTGGAGAGTTTTGCAACAAAGAATTTGAAGAATTTTGTAAGAAGTGTGGTATAGCACGACAGAAGACTACTCCATATACACCTCAACAAAATGGAGTTGTAGAAAGAATGAATAAGACATTGATGGAAAGGGCAAGAAGCATGCTCAGTGGTGCCGAGTTAGGACAAGAATTCTGGGTAGAGGCGGTGGATACTGCATGTTACCTGGTCAACAGGTCAGCTTCATCAACGTTGGAGGATAAGACTCCACAAGAGGTATGGACTGGTCAGAAATCCTCTCTTTCACATCTGAGGGTATTTGGATGTGATGCGTATGTACATGTTCCAAAGGAGAAACGAACCAAGTTGGATAGTAAATCTGAAAAGTGCATCTTTATTGGGTATAAGGATGGTTTAAGAGGTCATAAGCTTTGGAACCCAGTCACACGGAAGGTTGTGTACAACTGAGATGTGGTGTTCAGAGAGGCAAAAGATATTATTAAACATGAAGTCCAGCCAAAGGAACCTGAGAAGATAGAGTTTGAGCTTAAGGAGGAAGAATCAGACTCTACGGCAAAGGAGGAATCAGAAGATGAAGAGCCACAAACTCTGGGTGTGAGAAGATCAGTTCGAGAAAGAAGGCAGCCAAAAAGGTATAGTCCCTCTGCTTTCTGTTCAAATTTTGCTTTATCTATTACTGACGATGATCCCAGAACTGTGAAGGAAGTAATAGATTCAGAGGATGGAAAACTCTGGAAAGAGGCCATGGATGATGAAATGGCATCTTTGCACCAAAATGAGGATTGGGATCTGGTGGAGTTGCCGGCTGGAAGGAAACCCATTGGTAGCAAATGGGTGTTCAAGAAGAAGACAAATGCAGAAGGAAAGGTGGAGAAATATAAAGCTCGGTTGATAGCAAAAGGTTATTCCTAGGTGCCGGGAATTGATTTTGGTGATATTTTTTCTCCTGTTGCCAAGGTAACTTCTATTAGATTACTTTTATCTGTTGCTGCTACTTTTGATTTTGAGGTAGAACAGATGGATGTGAAGACAACATTTCTTCACGGGGATCTGGAAGAGGAAATCTACATGAAGCAACCTGAAGGCTTTGCGGTGAAGGGTAAGAAAGAACTGGTATGCAAGTTAAAGAAGTCCCTGTATGGGTTAAACCAATCACCAAGGATGTGGTATCAGAAATTTGATGCATTTATAGACTTGGCTTCACCAGAAGCAAAGTAGATCACTGTTTGTATTTTAAATTAATTGGTGATTGTGTTATTTATATGGTCTTGTAGGTGGATGATATGTTTCTGGTTGGAAATGACAAAGAAATTATCCAGGATTTGAAGACCCAATTGTCCTCCAAATTCAACATGAAAGATCTTGGTGCTGCAAACTGTATTTTGGGCATGGAAATTAAAAGAGATCGGGCAAAGAGGAAGCTCTGGTTAAACCAGAGGAAGTATGTCGAGACAATACTATAGAGGTTTAATATGCAAGATAGTAAACCAGTGAAGGTTCCTATTCCTGTAGGTGTGAGGTTATCTGTTGAACAATGTCCCAAGACACAAGAAGAGGAAGAGGACATGTCCCGTGTTCCATATGCAAGTGCAGTCGATAGCTTGATGTATGCAATGGTCTATATTAGACCAGACATTGCACATGCAGTGAGAGTATTGAGCAGGTTTATGTCAAAACCAGGGAAGGAGCACTGGACAGTAGTGAAGTGGGGTTTCAGGTATTTGCGTGGCACTAGTGATTATGGTTTATGCTACCAAGGAAGAACAGGATTGGACAGGGTGTTGGATATTCATGGCTTTGTTGATGCAGGATGGGTTGGAGATCTAGATTAGAGAAGACCTACAAGTGGGTATGTGTTTAACCTATTTAGAGGTGCAGTAAGTTGGATGAGTAGGAAACAATCTGTAGTGGCACTATCAACTACAGAGGCAGAATACATGGCAGCCACTCATGCAAGCAAGGAAGCAGTTTGGTTGCAGAGATTGTGTTCAAGTATGGGGTTAGTACAGGGAGCTATAAGGATAGACTGTGACAGCCAAAGTGCAATTTTCTTGGCAAAGAACCCTGCATATCATTCAAAGACAAAGCACATCGATGTTCAGTATCACTTTGTGAGGGATATGATAGAAGACAAAAAGGTCTTGCTGGTAAAGGTGGACACTTTGAAGAATATTGTAGATGCATTGAAAAAATATGTGAGCTCTGAGAAGTTCTCTTGGTGTAGAGAAACAATGGGCATTACAGGGCTGGATAAATGACTAAGCTCTCTTGTGGCCCCCTATGGAAAGAAAACAACAAGTGGGATAATGTTGGGTTGTGTTATATTCTTTCCACGACTAGCCCACGTAGTTAACGGGGTTAAAACCTACATTTGGCACTCCTATTGGATCTAGATTCTTAACCCCTCTTCCACTTTGCTCCATTTGATTCGGTGGTATCTACGACACTTAATTCATTCTTTGGATTTTTCAGGGTTTTGGGCTACTATCGCTCCTTGCTTCTCTTTCGGGGGTTGTAAAACCATCATTCTCACCAAAAACCTGACTCTTTGGCACAATTTGCTTTCTGGTATGGTTTGGAATGGCCGATGATCCATTATTTCCATTGTTTTTTGCTGTAGACTTTTTATGTGAAGAAACACTACCAGGATGTGTTGTCGCTTCTTGCCTGGAAATGGAATTAGAATTATTATTTTTTCCAAAGGTATTTGGAGAATTCTAGAATGCCCACTAGATCCGTTTCTCTTTGGAAGAAATATCTTGTTCCAGTTTTCTTTGAGACTCTGAAGGGTTGATTGGCAGGAGAGGAGGGGATGGGGTCATTGGAGAAAACGCAAATGCTGAAAATTGAGATGTGAAATGGGAGATTGGGGAAACGTAAATTAAAGTAGTTGGGCATGAGGCGGAGAATCCATGTGGAGGAAATACAAGCGACACTGAACGCAGAGGCGTAACCTATAAATATGGGGAAGATGAAGGTAAGGAAAATGATGGTTTTGGAGAGGAAATCAGGGGTGGGTGGTTACCCTAAACTTCCCTGGCCATTCTGAGCCATCTGATGGTTGATCAAGAGTGTTCGTGAATCCCAAGTGTCATATACAAACTGCAGTAGAATCAAAATTCTGAGTGTGCCAAGTAGGGTTCGAGATAATTCCGTGATGTTAAACAAATGTCCAATTATGAGCAAAAGGTGTCAAGGTGAGAGGAGAAGAGTGGGCATAAAAATGTGTGCCAGATGTCAAATGGAGAGGAGAAGTGTAGACAAAAATGAGAAGTGAACTGATTCAAAAGAAAGGCCTATCAGCCTAAATATATACATATAGTGAAAATGTGATGCTCATTCACATTTTATATCATTAATATATGCACAAATTTTTGTTATATATATTATTGAAATTTTGCATTGTTAAGAAATTCGGTAGTCCTCTATTTTTCCATCAGTTAGCTATCATCACATTAGATGAATGGTATGATTTATAAAAAATGGTTTATTGTAGGAATTAGTCATAACAAATGGCTAGGTTATAATTTTGTTTGGATGGCGAATTTCTTATTAGAATCAGCTGACAAATTCTTCCATTATGGGAGTATTTAAATATTTTTTTTATGGTGAAAAGTTAGACACCCAAAATCTTAAAAACTTACATTTTCGAAAATCTCCACCAGATTTTCTCAAAATCACCCTAAAATATCTATTGTTTTAGCGATTACCACAAGGAAAGGCATGACACAACACGACACCACGCCCAGTGCTAAGTCCGACCCTCCGTAATGTTTTGTCTATGAGCGTTTTGATAGTTTTGTTTTTCTAGCCATCGAATCTAACAATGTTTGATACGTTTCTGTTACTGCGTAGATTAAACAAGCTAGATTTTTGCTCAAAAAATGTTGAATTTTTAGGTGGTTTTTAACTTAAATCTGATTAAAATTAAGAAAAGAAAAGAAAAGAAAAGAAAAAAAAAACATTACCAGTTGTGAAATTTATACTCTCCTGTGATTTTTAATGACATTGAATCCATTTCAGTGTTAAAAATGTAATTAAAACACTAAAAATTTAAAAATTTGCAATCCAAAATTATTAAATTCTAGCCCCAAAAAATATACCAGAGAAAATTATCACCTCAACAATTACGAACACTATGTTGATGAGTCCTCACCTTTATATATAATGGATGGAATCTACCTTTTACTTTTGTACTTCAAGTGGAGACTGGTCAGGCAGTAAGGTTGCCACGTTAAATGAAATCATGAAATATTTGACAAGAGGAAACGAAATGCAAGCAAAAAATCAAAACACATCGAATAATTCCAAAAGCTAGTGAATGGAGGTGCCCAGGGGTTAAATTTGATGGTCCCCGGAGAATTTTTTAATGACAATTTTACTTTTAAATTGTACTTCACATGACTTTTGATATTTACTTTTACTCTGCAGAATATTTTTCATATAAAACATAATCAATAAAAAACCATCATTTTTATGTAACACTTAATGACAAATACAAAAATTTTCAATAAACAATTAAACACAACTCTATATATATAGGTGGCATTTTGTTTAGTATTGAGAAATATTGAAAGTTTCCACTAACATAAATATGTTAAAATCCAAAAGCATCAACATTAACCAATGGTTACTAAGATACAGGTTAACATAGTTTGGTAGAAATCCAAAATCAAGAGCAATAATCAATTATATCATTATAGGAGCCTCTTGGCATATTGTTGTGTCTGATTCATAAATGTTTAATTTTTTCTTGCCAATAGAATTATCTACAAAGAAATTTCTTAAAGCATCTTGACGAATACTTTTAATACTAATATGTTTTCTCTGTCATGGATTTAGGAGGATGAAGTAAACTCTACATTTATTTATTGTAATTGATGAGTGCAAAGTGGGCTAATTAACACAACACTTCATGCTAAACAATGATCATTGGTATTCACATCTATTTAAGCTTTTTGGGACTTCACCTTGGGAATCCTCAACTGTATGTATTGGTCTTTTAGTTAAGACAATCATGTAGTTAACGATAAAATTTAGGATTAAAAATGCATATTGATGCATAAATGTGGGAATCGTAAGACTGAAAATTCACGTTTTGATTTTATGGTAAGATAAATATACTATTCAAAGGGTAAAAAATCAAAAGAAGATGATTTAATACAATGATCATATCTTGGACTCCACACACAAACCACCAACGAGAGCTTCAATTTTTAATTAAATGCAAAAATTCTGAAGCGAATACATGAAATAAAGGGTTGCGTATCATTTGATGAAAAACATGAGTAATTTGGGACATGAGAATGAACTTTGAAATGAACTCGCAACTGGAGTTTTCGTTGTCTAATTAAAATGCAAAATTCCTATCTGACAAGATCTAAAGTAAAGAGTCGAGGCTTGTTTTTCCAAAAAATTCATTTAATTCGCCATAATAAATTAAGTTTGACATTGTTGCATACGAATAGAAGTGAATAAATTAAGTTTAACATTGTTGCAGACAAATAGAGGTGAGTTTGAGTACTTCAGAATTATTTGTTTCTCATTTCCGCAAATTTGATTTTAATTACTTGGAATATTAGGACACTTTTACGCTGATTTAAATTAAATTAAGAAAGAAAATATAACACACTACGATCATCTTAATATTTTGGCATTTTTACTTTTTTTTTTTTGTTTATATTAATTTATTTATTAATTAAAAAACAAAAAGTTTAAGCGGCTCCCACTTTAATTGACAAATTAAATTAACCTTCACAATTGGACATAATGCACATAATACCAGTCACAAACTAGCGTAACATAAGGAAGATATATATATATATATATATATATATAGATGCCAAACTAGAGAAATAAATAAAGCAATTCAGACCCTTTAAATGACAGTCAACTAACTCAATGCTACAATGCCAAGCCATGCCCTTAAATTCAATAAGATAATTGAAATGACAAAGGTAAAGTAATCACAAAATAACAATGAAATAATTGATTTCAAAGTAAAAAGGAAAGTAATATAAACAATTGTAATGTACTAAATAGCTCTCCATTTGGGCCTTCTGTGTTTGCCCTGAGGTCAAAAGTTTGGCCCGCACTTCCACTAGAAGAATCGAACTTGTTTCTCATGTACATGTAACACAAGATAAGCACTCTGCTCTCAAGAATGTAACCGTCTAACAAACCTCAACCTTTCCTTCTCCGCTACGCCCTGCATCTAAGAGAAAGTGATTCCTACCTCCAAATTCATATTATAGGCAGAACTGACACCTGAAGTCAAGTTATTTATGTATCCTCCATTCAAACAAAAGCAAGGAGAAAGGATAAACCTTTATAAGGATTTTCGATCTGGTTACACAATGAGACCAAGTAGAGTGCCCCTCGGATGCTTTCGTTGTCCACACTAAGATTTCCTTAGTCCCGAGGCGCCTACATTTTACAACCTGCATCGAAAGGAGCTAGAAACACACCAATGATTTATGTGGATTTCGTAGCAACAACATACACACTTGACACCAACAGGGGCTCACATTTTTCAAACACCAATGGCTCTTTCTAAAATATCAACACCCACAGCATATTCATTCATTGATCATAGTAACAAGAAGAACACCCCTTCATTCATTGATCATCCACAACTCCAAGAAAAACCTTCCTCTGGATTTGTCCAGCCCAAGCCTCAACAATCATCTTTCAAAAGCATACACATAGATGCCATATAAAGGAGATGGACATCTCTATGAGGAAACAAGGGTTTCCTATAGCTAGGAGTGCAGGAGGAACATGGATAAATCAGACTTGATTAGGGACTAATTGGATATAATATCAATATCATGTCTTTCTCCCCCCTTTAGGCCTTCCCATGAGGTGTATTATATCACCCCAAAACAATTTTTTCCGTTGGGATATAGTTAGGCCACGTGGTCCTGTAGGTAGGCTTCCGCTGTAACCGTAAACCCTGGCCATAAAATAGGGATTTTATATTTTTTCATATTTTAAATCATATATGCAGGTTGGGTATAGATGGACCCGTGTGTGCACGCATTTTTTGAAGGGTAGAGTCATGTATGGAATTTAAAATAATGTTTTTTAATAATTGTACCAAGTTTGAAGGGAAAGGGTTGCCCAAGGCCATGGCTCAGAGCATCAAGTATATAAGGGTGATAGATGATGCTATAACAGATGCCCCCTAATATATGAGGTCAAAAGGGGTACATGATGGTTTAAATGTATTAAGTGTATAGAAAGAATCATGCGAGTACTTGGGAGGAGATCACCAAATTCCAACTTGCCAAACTAGTGGAAGAGAGTAGAAAGAAAGCTCGTGTATGAGGCAGTCATACCCAAGCTCATAGATAGTAAAGCACGTCCGCATATCAAGTGTAAAGCGGATCCAATATGTATACAAGTACAAAATAAACTAAGAAATACATAGTGGATCATCTGATCATAGTTGCAAAAGTATATAACAAGGCCATGTCACAATATCACATATAAATGAACCGATCAATGATGCTGAAGTAGGTATTTGATCACTGATGTCACATAACTGATCCTCAAAATTACCAAGTCAAAAAGTGGAATAATGGTACTGCATGCAACTCAGGTGCCAACATATAGGATGTTTTGTGATGAACTACAACATATAAGGTGGATGGTGTCACTGGAAGAAAACTGGAGGGACTGACAAGTGAACCAACAAAATGCTGATACAACCCGAGGTCTTCATCGACCGCCATGGTACATTTCTACACTATGGGAATAAATGAGTTGAAGTGAACCATGTGAGAAATCATTTTATCATTGTTCATTGATGTATATCATTAACAAATGCGAGACAACTCACCAATAATGATGATGAGAGTCAAGGTACCCTAGTATATTCTAACAAGTGCAAATAAATGAGTTGGAGTTGAACACTTGAGAGAATCTATCAATCATGAGACAATGATGTATTCTCACTATTGATAGTGAAGGAGTCTACCACTAATGACTAGAAACCCTAAGATACTAAAAAGGGACTCTATACCTTATTCCCAGAGTAATGAGTTGGAGTCGATGGGAAAAGATCTACTGGAAGGAAGGTATTAAGTCATCCCACATCAATCCAGTGCGAGTGTAACCCGTAGGCCAATAATTTGGAAGGAATAAGACGAAGAAATATGAAGTAACCATATCGAAGCACGTTTCTGGTGTACAGAAGATGTGGCTAGCACATGATAAAAACCCTCAGAACCAACCAATAATGAAAGCTGACACAAAGGCAAGTTATCCACCAATAGGGTCAAATGGAAACCAAAGTACCGCTCGAATCCCAATGTGTGATAATGTAAGTTGATGTCAAACACAAGGGAAACCACTCAGTTAAAGACCCATGACACTGATCAATGCTGAGCACAAGGTCACCTATCAATGATGGAAATAGGGCCAGGGTTCGGTTCTAGGCCTACTCTTAGAGCAATGTGTCAAAGTCGATAAGAGAAGACCCGCCAGCAAGAAGTCATTGGAGACCTTCTTAACCAGCAAAAGCAAAGGACCAAGTAACTAATATGATACTGAACATAACTCTAACAGACCGGATATGGCCAACTAAAATTGAGTCAAGAGACACTGCAGAAAGGCCGACTTAGGTTTTCTTCCCTTGAACAAAAGCACAACTCAAATCTGACTATATGGAAGCATATGATAACTTTGTATAAGTTTGTTATGCAGGAGGTATAAACAAACTCTCCACATTATTGGAAGAGATAACCAACCAGAGGAGTACTAACTCAGTGACAGGGTTATGGCTCTCCTAAGTCTAAATAAATTCCATACCAATGGAGGAAAGACTTGCTTCGATTGCTTTGTTCAATGGTGACACAATTGACTCTTTCTTCCATCAATTATGGAAGTAAAGTCCCATTCCCTCTATTTTTGGAATACATAATATTTTTTATCTTTTTCATATTTGGAAAGCCTGAAAAAGAATAAAAGAATGCCTATGGTACAGTGGAAAGAACAAGTGTCCAAATACAGATGCGCTAGTTCTTGGGAGGGGAACATTCCTGTGCTCAATGCAAGGTGACGAAACAGGTCAATGAAACTCAAAGGAATGTTCTTTCCATGGGCATAAGGTGTCAAGTTGTAGAGGCTAAGTGATTGCAATGTTGATTTTGCAGAAAGTCATGGTGAAAAAGTGGCTTATACATGAGTCCAAGTGAAGCCGGCTTAAGGCCAAAAGGTACAAATAGTCAACATACAATACAATGGTACAACTCAATATGAGGGAGCCTCTAGGGTATAAATCCCTAAAGATAGTGAAGTGAAGAAGGAGCATGAAGCTTCATCGCAAAAGTCATGGCGAGACTAAAGAGGACTCTTGAGCCTACTCAATCTTTACAGCATGGGAACATATGTTAACGAGGATCTAACTAGGAAGCCCATGTAAAGGAATGCTCTACCATCATGTCATGATTTTATAAGTCAGCGAGTGAAAATGGTTTAAGAATCATAACACAATGGGGTCAAACCTATGGCAATATATCGCAGTATGGAGGCCAGAATGCATAATGCAACGGAAAAAGTGATCTTCCCTAACCTATATGCCAGTAATGAAAATGATACTTGCCATGACGAGTCAGTGGTCATGGAATCAAAGTGGTAGAAAAATTCTCAAAGTCTTCAATTGAACTTGAAAGACAACCTATCCCAGAACTCAAAGCCAAAAGGTCACAAAGTTTATAAAATTAAAGATAAAACATAAACTTTTCAAAAGTGGGTTTTTAAAAGTTTTTGAAATTACAAGTTATAAATAGACCTTTTGACTCAACAAAACTCATTTTTGATTTGAACAATTGAGTGAAAGAGCTATGGAGAAAAAACCGACAACCATAATCCACCCCATTTCTCGGCCCGAACAATTACCAAACTTCCAGGTAATCCTCAAATTCGATTTCTTAATGAATTTTTATGCATTTCAAGTATTTTTTAAGAATTTTACTGTGATAAATTTGTTTTTAGATTTTTATTCTATGCGTACACGGGTTGGGAATATCGAAGTGGCGTATCAGTAAGCCCTATATGCGACTGTGTATGGAGTAAACCCGCGTGTGCGCAGTGAAACATTTTAAATGATGAATTTTAATGGATAAAAATGCTTGAATTGTAGGATGACTATCACATGGAAGGAAAGAGAGCACAATGAAATTGATAATGAAGTAATGAATGACCCATTAGCACTCGATGCACTGAGAGGGTGTGGATTATTGAATATTTTTAAAATTCCAAATATGAAAACCAACACAAGGTTTCTAGAAATGCTTGTGAATTACTGGGATCTAGAAGAAGATGCTTTTATGATTGATCAAATGCTCCTGAGAATTGAAGTAGAAGACATATACTTCATCACTGGACTTTCCCAGAGAGGAGAGCCAGTTAATTTGTAAGGGAAGGCCCAAGGAAGCCTCAGTGTAGATGATTACATTCACATCTATATCCCTAGAAACAATGAGAAGGTAGGGACACATATCTCAATAAAAAATGTGGAGAGTCCGCCCATCAGAATTCTCCTTTTTACCATTGTGAGGGTAGCAGGTTCAAATTCCTTACACCAAGCATCACGTGTTATAATGAGCCTAGACGTTGATTTCCTCACTACATCCTTTGATTGGTGTATAACCCTCCTAATCAATCTGAAAAAATAACTCACTTCTATTAAGAAGAGTAATACCAAACATTTTGGGTATGGTACTATCCTTTGCACTTTCTTCTTTGAGAGGCTACGAGGACTTTGACCAAAAGTAATGTCCACCATTAGTAGCCTGAGAGATCCACAGATAGGTAAATGGGCTGACTTGATGAAGAGACTAGGGGGTGGTGAGGTCCTTAGAATGACATTTGATGACGAGTTTTTCCTTTGGTGGGAACGACAAGTCATTGACATCGAGGACTAACCCTATTTCGGAACCGATCCAGATCTAGTGCTTGCACGTGCGCTGAATTGGGTACCATTGGTAAAAAAAAATTAAGAATATTGTTATTTGATATTTTTGGATTTCAAAATTATGAATTGAAATTATTTTTGATGAAACAAAAATTCTTACAAAATTGTTTGATCATGATATAGATGTGGGACTGGTAACACATGAGGGTCTACCTAGGCATAGGCGTCATGGAAGAGATGTAGAGAGTGTCGAAACTAATAATGAGAGAGTCCTTCATACCGTACATAGGAACTTGGAGAGACTGACTCATGAGGTACCTATGGCAATGATAGAGGATCTACTAGAGGCTATGCTGAGATGCGTGGTAGGAGTGTCACAAGATTGGGTGCACTCTTCCGTCGGGTGGCTATTCCCATCATCTTTTTGCAAGATGCACATCTAGGGTTAGACCCATAGATATAGATTATAGATGTCCAGATCCTTTAGTAGACATGATTGGGCTTAAGCCCTAATTTTGTAGGACATTTTGTCTCGATTTTGTATAATATTTTTAACATGAAACTTCTATCTATATATAGACGATTTCATGATGTGATGATCATATATACAGAAGATTTTTTATTATTTTCTATTTTAATGTGATGAATGATTAATATGCCAATCTAATGTTTGATTAGCTATGGAATCAATGAATGAATTTTCTGATTGTGGAATATGAATAAATGTGATAAAATTAAATGATCTTTGTAATAAATGCACTCTCAGAAATTGGTGATATAAATAAGGATCTCTCACACGATAGATGTTATTTCACTAAGACACCACCTGTTGTGAATCCAAGTATACCACTAACAAATCGATACCAAGAGATATTTATTCAGATAGTAGATTAACAATAACAAATTATTCGACAACATTGTTTGAAGCAGGGATGATACATATGCCTCTTGAGACCAACAACTGACTGGATAAATGGTAAATCACCCAATCCATGGAAGACAAATTCCGGGTATGTCGACTAGCACCATCGGTGAACCCTAGATATACCAGATCATCCATCGATACCTGCCAAAGCAGATAAAAAATATCGATATCACTATGAAACCTATAGAAATATATGCACAAGTATATACAATATCTACAAGAAATAAAATGTTAGGCAAAAGCCTAGGCATAATACTTCTTAAGATAGAGCACATTTCTGAGCTCCTCCAGTTCGTTTCCATCAAAATCTACCAATTCGTAAGATCCTTTTTTCAAGACCTTTTTAACGATAAAAGGACCATACCACATGGGTTTAAAATTACCTGCCACCAAGGCATCTTTGTCTTGGTTATAAACCAAGACAAGGTCACCTTCAGAGAAAACCCTAGGACGCACAACCTTATCATATTGGACCTTCACTCTCCCTTTATAAGATTCGTTAATTGTGGTTGCATCTCGACATTTCTTGTCAAGACGTTCCAAATAAATGAGGCGCTCTTCAAGACTGGAAGTGTCTGGAAGAAGTTCTAGAACTAATTTAAGAGAAGGAATTTCACATTCCACAGGAAAGATCGATTCCAAACCATAAACTAGTTGAAAAGAAGTGAAACCCATAGTGGTCTTAGCTAACCTCCGATATGTCTAAAGTGTAGGATATAACATGATATGCCAATTGGATTGAGCCTTATTAATTTTCCTTTGCAGGATAACTTTCAGGGATTTATTCACAGCTTCCACTTGATCATTGGCCCGAGGAAAGTAAGGAGACGAATGCTCCTGCTGAAAACCCAACTTGAGAGCCAATTCAGCCATCATCTTGTTATGGAAATTGATGAGCCCCAATTTTGGTACAATTTGGGCTCATTTTGGCCTATTCTACTTGCTCAAAACCATTCATTTTTATTGCTTATGCATGCATTTCTTAGTTTATTCATGTTGTTTGTAGGAAGAAGGTTAGGCACTCTCTCTACGTGACTAATGCATTATGATTCCAGGTTTTGGCACTAAAGGGGAGCAAAAGACAACGAAAAAGGAGATAAGGAGACAACGAGGTGGCACTGCAGGTTTCTAGGAGAGGATGTCCACGGTTCTAGGGACATCCCTCGTGATTCCCATCAAAAAATCCGAGCTCTAATCCATCTCCCCTCCGAGCTTACAAGCAGCCAGCTGTTCTACAGGAACAACAGTTATAAACTGCTCTACAGGAACAACAGTTATGACCATCCTACAAGATCAGCAGTTAAACTCTAGTTGGACAGCCGAGCTCCTAAAATCAAGGACACTTGTTGGATCATCGTTTTTGTATAAGTATGGAGGCCTTAGCCTTAGATAGGTTGTTGAAACTCTCGTATTGCTATTGTAATTTTGGAGCACAGTTCAGTTTTCGTTCCTTTTTGTAAGCCAATTTGGCATGACATCAGATTATGAATAAAGAAGGCAGTTTGTGATCTAGTTCTGAGTTTCTTAAGGAGACTATAGCTCTCAGGTTAGGGCCCAACCTGAGAGCCATAGATCCCCTCTGCTGTAGTGTTGTTTCCATTTCGTTTTCAGCACTTTGAGTTTTCATTTGCACATGCAATTCGAATTACAGGTTGTTAAGTTGGTCTTTTTCATGAGTTAGATAGGATTTGCTTATGGTGAGTTTGTTTACAGTTGTTTAGTGTAGCAGAGGATAGATATAGTCCATTGGAGCTCCAACAAAAAGGTTGTTAAGGCTCACTGCCGTCTCATCTGGGATTGGAGTGAAGTCCATGACTAACCACCAAAAATACGCATTTCTTTATTCCATGATTGCTGCAAACACAGTCACATTATGTTAGATGCTTCCACATGATTCACACCTGCACCACACTCCCTTACCATAGCTTCATGCACATTCTCCTTCGCGTTTAGATTGCTGCTCATTGAATTTACAAGCACAGGTAGTTTAGGTTAATGCATTTTTGGTTGAGTGACAGTCATAAGCATTTGTTTCATTTACACTGCTCTCTCTCTCGTTCTATCACTTCGTCCTCCATCTTGATCACGCATGCAGACATATCTTTGACCCCTACTCCGCTCTGTTATCTCCCAAAGTCTTTCACTCCTCACGTACTCCCATTCTCTAGCCCTTTCGTTGACATAGCCCTTTACCTTCCAACCTACTCCCTACACTCACTTCCCATCCTATTCTTCCACTTCCATAGCCATCACCAGCCTCATTCCTACCTTACACATCTCCCCCTACCATTCCATTACTCCTCCATCACTCCAAACACTCATGGTAGGTCATCCTGTAGCCATTTGTAGACATCCTGTAGAAAACAGAGTATCCTGTAGGATCCTCTGCAGGGTTCCTGTAGGAGGCCGCTCACTCGGTTGCCGAGCTTCTGAATGTGAGGGACCTCTGTGGATGGATGCTAAGGATCCCTAGGAACCTCTCCTAGCCTCCCCAACCTATCCCACGCTTTCCTTCCTTCTCCATCCCATCTGCACAACCAAACCCTAGTTAGCACAAGATCACAATCATTCCACACACTTAAAGGAAAAATACAAAAACATAACTTTCATGATGCAAGTAGTCTAGATCCATGCATTTTCATTTATTAGAGGTAATGACAGCATTGGTAGAAGTTGCATTTACATTCCTTGCATTGTAGAGGTCAGACTAGTTAAATTAGGGTTTCCTAGGTTTACATGCTTTGATTTGCTTTCAGTTCATTTTTGTCAAGTAAAGTAGCTTTCCTTTGAGATTAGCTTTCGTCCATCAATTAGCAAGCTTCTTCTGAGAGCCTATAGAAGTTGGCTTGAGCCCTAGCGGACTTGTGCCAGCTGACCAAGTGACAGCTGCGACAAGAGCTAGTACTTGTGCATATAGCACCGTCGCTTCCAAGTTTGTACGAACTACCGGGTTGATAAAATGAGAGACAGGAAGCCCCAGGAGTTGTAGCATTATTGCTACAATACTGGAGCTCACCAGAAATCACTTTCATAGTCAGTGAAAATCTCCTTTGGAATACGAAGTGAGAAATGACTTGGTTGAATAGAAACAGGGTTGTTGTTTCACCATCATTACTAACAGTGGGCATAGCTTCAACCCACTTAGTAAAGTAGTCCACTGCTACAATAATATACTTATGATGCTTTTTTGAAGTCTGGTTACAAGTTGTAAAATCAATGCCCCACTTTGTGAGCAAACCAATGGTAATAATAGAAAAGGGAGGAGCTCGATGAGCGTGCATTTTCTGAGTATAAACTTGTCAAGGATGGCATTTTTTGACTGCCTCAACACAATCTTTGAAAATCGAAGGCCAAAAATACCCTGCATGCAATATTTTTTGGGTTGTAGCAAGCCCAGATAGATGACCACCATAAGCTCCACTGTGGAAATAATTTAGCACTGACTCAACTTCTTCTAAGGTTAAGCAACACCTAAGGATTGAATCAACCCCGTGACAATATAAAGTGTCATCAATAATAACATAACTTTTGGCTAAGTTACGCAATTTTCTTCGCTTATCCTTTGAAAAAGTGAGAGGAAACTTCGAAGTCTGAAGATATATTATAATATCTCCATACCAAGGATCTTGTGAAGAAATGAGGAAAAGATGTTCATCAGGGAATGATTCCTCATAAACCATTTCTTCTTCACAAGGAAACTCTGAGATTAATTCCACAGATACTAAATATTTCTTAGATTTGGATAACAAGAACTCGAGATTGAATTCTTGTAAAATAACAATGTATATGTTATATTTTCCCCCAATCACTCGCCTATGGAGAACAAAATGAAATGGGTTGACAGCTGCTAAGACAAAATTTTTCTGAGCAAAATATAGTGTCGAAGTCACTGGACAGCATGAACAGTTGTGAAAGCTAATTTCTCTACAGGAGAGTATCGTAATTCAGGACCCACCAAGCCTTGACTCAGATAATAAATCATGTGCTCATGGAGAAGACCGTCTTCCTAAACCAGAACCATACCGATGGTTGATTCTGCCGCTGCAAGATATAAGAGGAAATCCATGCTATAATTGGGTGGACTCAGTAAATGAGTAGAGGTCAATAATTTTTTTGAAGCATCGAACTAGCGCTGAGTGAGATCATCCCATAGAAATGGAACTCCTTTCTTCAGCAATTTTTTAAATCCCTTTCTAATCTGAACATAATTGACGATAAATCTCCTCAAGAAATTGTCTTTTCCTTGGAGACTTTGAAGTTGAAGGATGGTAGATGGGGGAGGCAATTGAAGTATTGCCTCAACCTTGAAAGGATCTACATGAATCCCTTCAGTAGATACTATGAATCTAATAACCGATCGGATGTGACATTGAAAACACATTTATTCAGATTCAACCGGATTTTATAATAACAACATCATTCATAAATCAATCGAAGATGATGATGATGATCAATTATCTTTCGAGAACGAGCAACTAGGTCATCCAAATAAGCTTCGATGATATGTTTGATATCGTGGAAAGTGTAGGACATGGCCCGCTGAAAAGTCACTCCAACATTTTTAAGGCCAAAAGGCATCTTTTTGTATGCAAAGGTACCCTAGGGGCAGATAAAAGTTGTGTTATGTAGATCTTCAGGACGGATAGTAATTTGATTATAACTCGAGAAACCGTCGTTGAAGGAGAAAATCTCATTTCCCACACATGCATCGATAATCTGATCAATAAAAGATGCGGGGAAATTATCTTTAGGACAAGCCTTGTTTAAATCCCCAAAGTCTATGCATACGTGGATCGTTCCTTGTTTTTAATCAACTGAGACTGGATTCAAGACCCACTTAGTCAATGGAATGGGGTATATGAAACCCGCCTTAAGCAACGTCTCAACCTCGGCTTTGATAGTTTCCATTTTCCTAGGGTTGACCGACTGAAGCTTTTGTTGTATAGGCTTCAAATTTTCACAAGTCTTGATCTCATGTTGGACTATTGATGGATCAATTCCAGGAATTTCCTCATAAGACCAAGCAAACACATCCCAAAAACCTTTAAAAACATCGGTATAAATCTGAATCTCTTCAGGGGAGCATTTGGCTCCGATGAAAACATTCTCAATTATATTGGGATTCCTTGAAATGTTTACCGAAACAATGTCTAAAATGAAAGACATGTTACCTTCGACAAAAATATGTGCTAGATCCAAAGGGTTTAAAATTGTGTGAAAATCACCAGTTGACAAAGGACTAGATAAATTTGATTCTACTTCACGCGAGTCTGGGAGAAAATATGACCGATGATGCAATTGATCCCATGGTTTGTCTATACCCGTCATTGCTTCTATGATTTCTTCCTCAGATGGTAAAACAATATTAAGGCAGTCCATATAAGAAGTAGAGTCAAGAGTCCAAGTCGGAGCCACACCTCCATCCAAATCCTCTGGTGCAAGAGGAGTAGGATCAGAATCTGTAGTGTTAATTATAAATTAATAAGAAATTTTGGCTGCAGACATAGGATATGCCATTCCACCCTCTTGCCCATCTTCAAACATGGCTGTAGAAGAGGGTAACGGCCAAGGATCCAAAAAATAATGAGTTCTGAAGAACTCTCTTCGAGAAGGGGCCTTGGATGATGAAATGGAATTTATTCGAGCGATAGGGTAAGGAAGTTCAAAAGTACCCATCAACGAGGAATACATTCCGACTCCTAAATTCTCAACAGGCTGCTTGGAATTCTTCAACAAAGGAACAATTGAATTAGAAGATGTATTGGTTTCTTTATGAGAATAATCCATCTGATCAACAATAACAATGCTACCTTCATGGGGAAAACATAGGATACAAAATAATGATGATACAATGGCATCCATTTCATAAATCCAATTTTGTCCCAATAGAATATTATAATCAAAATTTGCATCGACTATTTCTACCTAATACATAAAATACCAACCTTTGGTCATCCTAGTTATAAAGAGTTGATCATTGTATTAAGAAGGGATTTTTACTGGCCAAACGTGAAAAACGAGATAACTAAATATGTAGCTAGATTACTTGAGTGTCAGCAAGTCAAGGCATCTTATCAACATCCTCTTGGGTTGTTGCAACCTTTTCCCATTCCAGAATGGAAATGGTAAACAATCTCAATGGATTTCATCATTGGATTGTTGAAAGCCTGAAAACAATGTGATTCCATTATGGTTGTGGTTGTCAAGTTAAGTAAATAAGCACACTTCATTCCAGTCAAATCCACCTTTAAGGACATAAATACTACAAAGATATTCATCAGGGAAATATTTAGACTTAATGGGATACCAAAGGTTGTAATTTCAGATAGGGATGCAAAATTCACTTCCAAATTTTGGAGAGGGTTGTTTGAGAACATGGGAACCAAGTTGAAAGTGAGTACATCATACCACCCTCAAACTGATGGTAAAATAGACAGGACCAATTAGATATTAGAGGATATGCTAAGGATGTATGTAAAAGATAAACAAACTAAATGGGAGGATCTCCTATACTTAATAGAATTTTCTTATAACAATGGATATCAAACGTCTTTGAAAATGAGCCCTTTATGAGTCATGTATGGAAGAAGATGCAAAGTACCCTTAAGCTAGGATCATCCAGAAGACATATTGGTACTGTTGTCATTCTATATTTCTGAGGTTGAGGGAGTAAACACATACGACAACATAAAAACCACTTCGGAAGCTGGGATCTAGCCCTACCAGCTTCAGAGAGGGATCTCTGTGTAAAATTTATCTATGTTTGATGTAAATTTTAGGCTAGTTATGAATGTACTTATTGTTTTTAATTGGATTGTTGGGTTGATTAAATTTTTATAATTCCATTGGGCTATGGAGTCTAAATATTAACTGGATCTGCATCAAATTTTGAAGGAGTTTCATACGGTAAGCTAGGTTGCACTAGTTGGATCTTTCATAATTTTAAATGAATTATGAAACAGAAGAAATGTAAGATTCAGTAGAAACTAAGGAGCAATGAAGAATTCCTTAATTTGACTTCAACAGAAAACATATAAATTACTAACAACCAGAATAGGGTGTTCTGTATAACATATCCTATTCATCATAGATTCTATTATGTAATTAAGCTTTTCAGAAATGACAGGGAAATAATACAATGATTAAACACATAAACATGAGAAAAAACATCACCAATTCGTACACCACATGAATCCTGTGAAGAAGTTCCTTGTATTATTGATGCTTCCAGAAACTAGAAAAATTACAATTTGCAGGGGAAATTATGCTCAACAATCAATATCTCTTACTTCAAATGATGAAATATTTATAAAAATTCTAAACTAAAATATCTTGAAAAAATATCAAGATTTGTTACAAATATCTCAAACTGTATTACACAAATAGAACTGAAATATAGGACATTCAAAACTAATGAATCTACTTGGAACTATCTTTGTGGATTTCTGGTGACAAATAAGAGAAATTTGAATTTGATAGAAACTCTTATTTGATGAGGTGGCATCCAAGTCACTAACTGTCTTTGAACTTTCCCCCCTGAAATTCTGAAAAATAGGGTCCTGTAATACCTTTGTATATCCCAAGCCATAATAGTTGTTAGAAAACTGAGAGAGTTTTTTGTAAATGATGATGTTGGAAACAAAAATTCTTTCATTTTTTGAAAATTCACTTCCACCTGCTCGAAAACCGCATTTGAAAACACTGACTAAAAATAGGAAAATTCAGGAAAATATACCTGCAAAGATTCACCCAAATATCCCAAACCATAACAGAGGTTACAAAAATGAGAGAGGTTTTTGTGCATAAGGATGTTAGAAACAAAAACCCTTTTCCGATTTTGAAAGTTCATTCTCAGTTAGTTGTAAACCATGTTTGAAATTAATGTGTTATATAGGGAAAAAAACATAATTTCATTGACCATGAAACAAACATATGACGTGGAGGCGGGAGGTGACATGGAGGTGGAGGATGATGTGCAGGCACATGGTTGGTGGAAAGGAATTGCGGTCCGCAAGGGTGATGTGGATAAATGACATGGACGTAGGGAAATGGCAGTTGAGTGGAAGCGGGGGGTGACATTAGCGGGAAGGCGAGTTGCGGTGGGATGGAGGAAACCGCTTTCGGAGGGGGGTCAAGGTTGTTTGTGATATTGGAGGGGGGGTCCGAAATCATGAGGGGAAGACACGCAATGGTGGGGAAACCAATTTTTGGACCCCCCCCCGCCGTTAAAGAGAATCATAGTGGTGGGAGGGGGGGTCCAAAAAGGCTTAAGAGCCACTGGATCAAAACAAGATCGTGATCGGGCGCGGGGAGGAGTGCAGAATTTAACGCTGACAACCCCACATCATATCTCGCATACCTTTTTACAATAAAATCAAAGCTCTAGTACCAAGGCCTTATTAAAATTTATTTAATCACATTTAAATGATGTGATTAATTTAATCTAATCATACTTAATTATCCTCTAATGATGCATTTTGACTTGCAAGCATATTTTTTTATTTTTCTTAAGGTTTTGACATTTTTTTGGAAATAATTTACAACATGGAATATTATTTACAACATTTCAAACATAATAATGATTAGCTATAATCAAATGATCCTATAAAAATTATAGGACCCTAACAGGTACTGTTATGAAACCAGCTCACAAAAAGATAGAAAAGATAGATCAACGCCTTAGAATTTAGCCTCTTCAAGGGGGTAACCTCCTTTACATTTCACAAATGAATGATTCTATTATGATTCAAATGGCAAAATCTCCTTTTTATATATAGGAGTCTACGAAGTCACAATATAACCTAGCCGACCTAACAATAATAATATAAAGGCACAAAAATAACAATAGAGAGAATATATGGGGCACAATAATAACAATATGGGGACAATAGGGGTACAACAATATTAATAAGGGATATAACTACAATAGTAATGGGGTAATCACTAGTATTATAGGGACCTAACATGCCCCTCTCCTTCAAAAAAGTGTTGTCCTCAACGCTTGAGTAGTTCTGGATGTTTCTGTATAAAATTCTCATCCTCCCATGTGGAATCTTCAGTGGATAAGTTCTTCCACTTGATGAGATACTCCGAAATTGATCGATTTCGTAGCTGTCGAGTTCTTGTTTCTGTGACTGCTTCTGGTTCCAATATAATTTTTCCTTCCTCATCAAGTTTTGGCAATATTTTTTGAACTGGGAGCTTGTCACCTATAACCTTCTTTAAACATGAAACATGGAAAACTGGGTGCACTCGAGAAGCTGCAAGAAGCTCCAATTTATATGCCATAGTACCAATCTTTTGCAACACCTTGTACGAACCGTAATACTTTGGTGATAATTTATTATCCTTCTTAGCTTGCTTGATGGACATTTGTTTATATGGTTGTAGTCGTAGGAATACCCAATCACCTACATCAAAACTTCTTTCGCTGCGATGTTGATCTACCTATTGTTTCATTCTATTCTGCGCCAACACGAGGTTATCCTTTAAGAGTTGGAGGACTTGTTGTTGATGCTCGATGTGATGTTCCACTGCTTGAACCTTAGAATTTTCTCTTAAATATGATGTGATGGATGGTGGCTGATATCCATAAAGTGCCATAAATGGGGTCATTTTTGTTGCTGTATGGAAGGAAGTGTTATACCACCATTCAGCCAGAGGCAACCATTTGACCCATTGTGTCTGTTTATCAGATACAAAGCAACGAAGATATCCTTCCAAACATTTGTTTACTATCTCAGTTTTCCCATCAGATTGAGGATGATAAGATGAGCTATGAGCTAACTGAGTACCGAGACAAAAAAATAATTCTGTCCAAAAATTTCCAGTGAAAATGGGATTTCTGTCACTTACAATAATCTTTGGGTTTCCATGTAGCTTTTGAATTGTTTCCATAAATGCAGTAGAAACTGTACTGGCTTTAAAGGATGTGATAATGCACAAAAGTGTGCATACTTGGTAAGTCTGTCAACTACCACCATGATGACACTCTTTCCCTCAGACTTGGGTAAACCTGTGATAAAATCCATTGAAACCTCCTCCCAACGTTGGCTTGGAATGGATAAAGGTTGTAATAGACCCGGGGTCTTAATTGTTTCAACTTTATTTTGTTGGCAAACCAAACATTCTGCCACAAACTTTTGAATATCCAATTTAAGGCCATCCCAAAAAAATTCCTTCTTAACCCTGTGGTAAGTTTTTAAAAATCCTGAGTGCCCTCCTAAGGGAGAAGTGTGCAATTCCATAAGAATCTTTTGTTTGAGTTGGGAATTCTTACAGAGGTATAAGCGATCTTTGTACCATAACGAATCATTTTGCCAGCTAAATGTATCAGATGTACTGGAATCTTGTTGTAACTTTTGAATAAGTGCCCACACTTCTTCATCATTCTTCCATTCCTCCCTTGCTTCGTTTATCCAATCTGGTTGGATAATAGAAATGGCGCACAACAATGCTTCCACATCCTCATCCTTTCTTGAGAGTGCATCTGCCACCACATTTTGCTTCCCTTTTTTGTAGATGATTTCAAAGTCATAACCCAACATCTTTGTGACCCACTTTTGTTGCTCTTCAGAGGATAATCTTTGTTCTAAAAAGTATTTAAGGCTATCATGATCCGTTTTTACCTTGAAGTGTCTTCCCATTAGGTAGGGTCGCCATTTCTTAAGTGCATGTAGTATTGCCAACATTTCCTTCTCATAAATAGCTTTGTGTAAAAACTTTCCCTTGATTGGACGACTTTCAAAAGCAATGGGTCTTTCATCTTGCATTAAAACAACACCAATTCCATTTCCTGAAGCATCACATTCCACAATAAAGGTTTTTGTGAAGTCCAGTGTAGCTAAGACCGGTGCTTGGCACATTGCCTCTTTAAGATGTTCGAAGGCCTTTGTTGCTTCCGGAGTCCATGAAAATGCATCTTTCTTCAATAATGTTGTTAGAGGTGCTGCTATTCTCCCATAATTTTTAACAAACTTGCGATAATACCCTGTCAACCTAAGAAATCCTCGCAGATGCTTTATGGATGTGGGGATTTTCCATTCCTTAATGGCTTTAATTTTGCTAGGGTCTACCTTAACTCCTTCATGAGATACAATATGACCCAGATATTCCACCTCTTGTACTCCAAAGAAACATTTGGATCTTTTGCATATAATTGTTTCTCCTCCAATATTTGTAGCACCCTGTCAACATGTTCAACATGATCCTTCCAAGACTTGCTGTAGATTAGTATATCATCAAAAAATACTAACAAAAATTTTCTAAGGAAGGGTTTGAAAATGGAATTCATCAAACCTTGAAATGTAGAAGGTGCATTGGTAAGGCCAAAAGGCATGACCAAAAATTCATAATGACCCTCATGAGTTCTAAATGTTGTTTTTGGAATGTCTTCAGTCTTCATTCTGATTTGATGATATCCTAAATGAAGATCCAACTTGGTGAAGTAAATTGATCCATGCAATTCATCCAGTAATTCATCAATGACAGGAATGGGAAACTTATCTTTAATAGTGAGCTTGTTGAGCTCCCTATAATCCGGACACATGCGCCATGATCCATCCTTCTTGTGCACCAATACTACTGGAGCAGAGAAAGAACTTTGACTAGGTTGAATTATACCAGCCTCTAGCATTTCTGCAACCATACGTTCAATTTCACTCTTTTGGGCATAGGGATATCTGTACGGCCTGATGTTTGGAGGAACACTTCCTGGAATCAGATGAATAGCATGATCATGATCACGAATAGGTGGGAGACCTTTGGGAGTCTCAAATACCTTGGAATGATTGTCCAAGACTTTTTGGAGATCTGGAGAAATAGATGATTTCGTTGTGGAAACATCTAGCGAACATAATTGTGCAATTACACCTCTTTGTTCCTTTTTTAGAAGCTTTGTCATACCGTTAGAGCTGATTATCTTTCCCGATTTCCCTGCAATACCCCTTAATTCAACTTCCTTTCCTTCCGCAGAAAATTTCATGAAAAGTTCTTGAAAATTAAAAGCTATTGTACCCAAGGATTGTAGCCATTGGACTCCTAGTACAACATCAGCACCTCCCATTGGAATGGAAAGCATTGGGCTAGTCAATACATATTCTCCCATGGATAGCTTGATATTATGGCACTTTCCAGAGCAATTTATTGTTCCTCCATTTGCAACCATCACTTGACACTCTGGTGCTGGATATAGGAAGCAATTCAATTCTTTTGCTACCTTACAATGAATAAAATTGTGGGTACTTCCTGAATCAATCAACACTATTACCTTTTTCTTCTTGATTTGTCCTTCTATCTTGATGGTTTGAGGAGTGGTAATTCCTGCCAATGCATTACAAGATATGGTCGGATTCATTTCTTCTTTATCTAGGCTTTGTTCCTGGAGTATATCCTCTTCTTTTGACCTTTCTTGCTCCTTTTCTTCTTCCTCTTCACAATCTATGTAGAATAATTTCTTCTCAGCACACTTATGACCTTTAGTGTATTTGCTATCACAACTGTAACAAAGCCCTTTTGCTCTTTTTTCTTCCAATTGTTGTGGTGTCAACCTTATAGGTTGTGGAAGACTAGGGGAAACAACACTTCCATCTTTATAGTTGTGAGTGGTATGCTTCCTGGTTGCCATAATTTTGCTTTCCATTTTTCTTGCTAACCTGAATGCCTTCTCTAATGAATCAGGTCCCAAAGGCGAACATCATGTTGGATATTATCCTTTAAAGTCCCTATGAACACATCAATCCTATGCTCCTCTGAATATTTTTTACCCTTATGTTCAATTTTTGGAACTCCTCAATGTGCTCCATTATTGAACCCTTTTGTTTGAGACTTATCAATTGGCTAAAAAAAGTGTTGCTTTTTGTATCCTCATAATGTGCTATCAATTCTTCCGTAAAAATTGCCCAAGTGATAATTTGTTTACGAGAGCAAAGCCATTGATACCATACAAACTGATTTGGTTCCAAATATAAAGTTGCAATACGTACCTTTTGTGTGTTTTGCACATTATTGAGATCGAAAAATTGCTCCATCTGTAATATCCATGTTGCGGGATCCTTGCCATCAAACTTCCTCATATCGATTTTTGGAATATGGTGAGTCTTCGATCCAACATTAGAGTCTATGAAATCATGATTAACATTTCTTTTGTTCGCATCATGAGTTTCCTTTACTACCCTTTCACCATTTGTAAGTATTTCTTGTAGAAAATTTGTCAAATCTGTCTTCAAATCTGCCATGTCTCTCTTCAAATCTGTCTTCAAATCTATCTTCAAATCATCCATCTTAGCTTCCATTCCCTTTATCTTAGATTCCATGCCATTTATCTTAGCTTTTGTTAGCTTTTGTGAGAGTGACATTTGTTGCACTTGGTCTTGTAATTTTGATATATCATGTAGCATTTCTTCCTCTTCTTCATGAGTCATGCTAGAGCTTTCAGGTTGCTTACTAGGTGTTTGCATTTTCTTTCCTCGGGGCATCAGTTACCGATAATAATGCTCTACTATGCCCTTTGAATTCCTTCAAAATAATTTTTCAAACCAAGCTTAAGCAAAAATTTAAAAAATCTACACACATTTTTTCACTTTGTAGGAGCTCGATATTGCCTCTGATGTATCTCTGTAATTTCAGATCATCCAGTTCTAAAATTGCGACCTGCAGTAGCCCTATGTGTCCTCTTTCCAATGCCACCAGTCTGATCCAAATTGGATTCTCCAAGGAAGAGTTATGCCAAATCTCCCACTATGACCTGATTATAGACTAGTTCAGTAGAGCGAACTTGTACGACATGCCACGTGTCCCTGTTTCGAGCTTTGGATCTAAAAAATATACACAAGAAACTAAAATCCGTCCTCTTTCTATACCTTCTTATGAAACCTCAATCCAATGCTCAGAGAGAAAGTTATGACAATTTTCCCTAGGTCACCTGTTTGGAATGTAATTCAGGAGTCTGCAAAAAAGACCAACTTCCTCAGATCATATCTCTGCAAATATAGCACGAAAAGCTTTGAAATTCAGACCCAAGGTTCAGTGTGATTTCTTATTAAATGGGTTTTTTTATTTTTCTTCTGAAACATCACAGAAAAAAAGTTATAGCTAAAATTCCACGATGACCTATTTGGAGCAGCAAAACCCTAGAATCCCAAGCTCTGATAGCAAATGTTATTAACCAACTCACAAAAAGATAGAAAAGATAGATCAACGCCTTATAATTCAGCCTCTTTGAGGGGGAAACCTCCTTTACATTACACAAATGAATGATTCTTTGATGATTCAAATGACAAAACCTCCTTTCTATATATAGGAGTCTACGGAGTCACAATATAACCCAGCCGACCTAACAATAATAATATAAAGGCACAAAAATAACAATAGAGGGATTCTATGGGGCACAATAATAACAATATGGGGACAATAGGGGCACAACAATATTAATAAGGGATATAACTACAATAGTAATGGGGTAATCACTAATATTATAGGGACCTAATAGGTACTAGGACCAAACATGTTAAAAGAAATGGAAGAAATAATCAAACAAGTTAAACAAAATCTGGAAACAACTCAAGATCATAAGAAAAGTTGTACGGATTTGGAAAGGACTCAAAAGGAATTTAATGTGGGAGATCATGTATACTTAAAATTCAAGCCTAATAATATTACACTTAGACTTGGCAACGATGCTAAACTATCTCATAGATAGTGTGGACCCTTTGATGTGTTAGCCAAAGTTGGACCTGTTGCTTATTAGCTAGCCCTACTAGCCAACATTAAAATTCGTAATGTATTTCATGTTTTGTTATTGAAAAATTATGTACATGATCCATCTCATATAATTGATTGACATGTTGTACATGTGGAACCAGAGGGATATTTCCAAGCAGCACCATTGCATATTCTAGACTAGAGAGTAGTTACGCTCTAGAATAGAGATGTAGTTCAGTTGAAGGTTCAATGGAAACACTTTACTCTGGAAGAAGCAACTTAGGAGTTGGAGGATGCTTTAAAGGAAGCATATCCTTCTCTATTCTGATAACAAACTAGAATGCATTCCAGAATGATATGTAGAAATTTCTACAAATATAGCTTTGATACCATGTAGAAATTCCTTGTAGTTTAAAACTAGTAATTGTAATATGCTAAAACAATAAGCTTAAATCTACTCTACTCATTGGCTAAAACAATAAAATATCAAGAAAATAATGAAGCATATAAGAGATAATTCAATCACACATAACACAATAAGTTTTTGGGGAAATCCACAGCTAAAAACCCCTGCTATTTGTATATTGCATTAGTTAAAGAATCTAGATGAATACAATATGTTTTGCTCAACCTTAAGCTCAACCTGCACAAGTATTTCCTATCCTATGCTTGACTGATTATCTTTGGCCAATACTTAGCCAAATTTCCAAGCCTCCAAGCTCCTAATTCCTTGCCCTCACAAGCTCCACACACAAACTTGTGCTTCCTATTGCTTGGTCTCACCAAATCGTGCTCACCAAAAAAATGATTAAAATTGTGCCTTCATTCCTCCTTTTAAAGGCAATTTGAATGGTTAAAATTAGTCATTTTCCTAATTAAGGAATGATTTATTTTAGGCCTTCTTCTGACTGCATGCACCATCGGTTTAATTTATATTATTTTACAACTGATAGTACACTGTCCCTGAAATCCAATCTCAACTGGGTCTTTCTATGATCTGACAAGCATGAGTTAATTATGAGTGAATCTTCAGTTTACTGGTTGATCACTGCAGGCAGCACCACACTGCACTTCAAGCAGCACCCCAATGTTCGATAGGCATCACCCCACTACTGCAAGTTACACCCCACTACAGTAAGTTACACCCCACCACTGTAGGTTACACCCCACTACTACAAGTTACACCCCACTACAGTAAGTTACACCCCACTGCTGTAGGTTACACCCCACTACAGTAAGTTATACCTGACTACTGCAAGTTACACCCCACTACTAGACCTTCCACTAATTCCTCCATCAGTTGGAACTAGTTTAATTGACTTTAACTCAGTTGGACTAAATTAAATAATTACAACTAAAAATAAACTCAACTAGTGCTCCTAATTGTAGGAGACAATCTACATGACTCTAGTTAGACCCTCAACTCGAATTAACTGAGCTAACTAAGTCAAATTAACTTAGTTAACTATCACAAGTTGTCATGAGATGTGGAGTTACAATTTTATTCCTAATTTAATTCAAGGAAAAATTAAATTAAGATTTTTCTTGATGTTATTTTTAACATTTCTTTTTTCTATTTTCAACATGATATGAAGCTAGGGAGGATGTAATATCCTCTGGCTTGATGTTTTATGTATTTATTTGTACATAGGTGTGTACTTTTCCTCTTTATATTTGAACTAGGAAAACACTTATTGGATTTAATTATTAGTAATTATTACTCATAATGATCAAATTATGAATTTGTATTTATGTTATTTGTGAATGAATAAATAAATATGGATTTTTTTTTTGGAGTACATATGGTTGTATGATCTAAGGCTGCAAAATTCTTACAAAAAAAATATTATTATCACCCATCGCTAAGTCTTAGGCATCTAATCTGGGATGGTTATATTATTAAATAATTATGAAATTGACCAATTAATGTCTTTCCTAAAAGGAAAGGGGTTGTCTTTGGGAGTGGAAGACAAAAACTCATTATTGAGCTAACAACTACTTGCCACCTATTGAGAGGTGGAGGTCATTGCTAACCACCAAGGAGAGTGGTAGATGGAAAGAAAAAGGGATACAACTTTTTCTACATGTTTCTTTTGTTTTTCACTTTGTGAAGGAAGGGGAAAAACTAAAAAGAAGCAAGGAAAAAAAAATTGTAGACCTGACGAGATCAGGGAATATTGGTTGTTAGTGGTATTATGTTCAGGGGGAGCTGAGTACTCTAATTATAAATTTTCCAACAACATTTGACCAAGTTGGTATCCTGTACTCTTAACCTTGTTTATGAGAACTATACTTGAAATAATAGGTTATATGATCACGCCACACATAAACACCATGAATTGTGGAGAGACTTAGACCCCTAGATTGCAATCCATAGGTTGGAATTGGCCTATAATTCAATAAAGAGTTAGATTATATCCTTGTACTTATGTTTCATTTTATTTATATTATTAATTCTCACATATTTTGTTTTTTAGCATTTGTATATTGCGACTACTTAAGTACACTACTTTCATGGCCAGTATGTTGATAATACCGATCTAGTTATGTAGTTGTGTTAATAAATTACAAAAATTGTGTGAACCCACCTTGCAGTTTCTGTACTTGGATGGATTTTCTTGTGGTTGTACTTCTGGATTCTGGCATAAAGTGCTATAGCCAAAACTGGATTGTATATATAAAAACCATATATTCCCAAGTGTGAAGGCTAATGAAGCTTGAGTGGATAGACATTGACAACATCATGAAGACTCACCTATGGTGGGAAATCCAAGCGAAAGGAATTAGGAACCACTTGTCAAGTGATTGTATATGGCCCATACTAAATTAGTTTGAGCTTATGATGATTCTTTTTCTTGACTATCTACTTATCTAACCGAATTCAAACACAAAGGAAGAAGTTATATTTTTGCCCTTTTTTTGATGGGAGGTTGCTAATGAAGAAAGGGAGACTAGAATCTCATAAGTAGAAAGGGATTGGATCCTATAATAGACTGATGTTGGTCATGAAGTGCTTCTTACATATCATGTGTTTGTTGTATAATATCATGAGTTCAAGCATGAGTTTTGGCTAAATTCTGAAGAAAGGAACAAGATTTATCTTGCTTATTTTCTACATGGTTGTAGTTGGTGATGAAAAAGTGACTAGAAGCTCATAAGAAGCAAGGGGCTGGAAGCTATAACAGGTCTCAAAAGGTGAGTTCCCCATAGAGACATGTATTTCTTGATTGTAGCTATGCTGCAAGAAGTGAAAATAGTTGTCACATTCTCTATTTTTATGGAAATACATGTGGAAAGCATAGACTAAGGTCATGCTAACAACCTCAGTTCGACCATCAATTTTAGGATGAAAGGAAGTAGTGTATGACTAAGGTCATGCGAACAAATTCAACTCAACCATCAATTTGAGGGTGAAAGGAAGTAGTGTACATTAACATACAACCTAGCAACGTCCACAAAGAGTACCAAACATGACTTAAAATATTAGACTCTAGACTCTTGGTTTGAAATGATGGTTCACATTATATCCCAAAGTGGCGCCAAATAGGGTTAAAGAACTAATTTACAGCTTATGGAGAATTTGTAGACGTTATAAAACAAATTAAAACTACCTTATTTGGAAATCTGCATACAGTAAAAAAATTGAAGTCATGTTTCCTTCAAGTGGTTGGAAAATCACTAATGAAATCCATGGAAATAGATTTCCATGGCATGGATGGAAACTGAAGGGGTTGGTATAGATCAAGCCTCCAATTAGAAGGATTGGATTGGTTACAATGAGAGGACTGGAAATTGTATTATGATGCTTGTTTTTCCATGGAAGGTTGTTAAAAGTATCATTGGAGGTGTTACAACATTATGTCCCAACATATAGTCTAGTTATTGTTACAACATATAGTCTAGTTACTGTTAGTTCTTACAAGTTATTAATTATGCACGAACTTGTAGTATTGTTTTTTTAATGAAACGAATGCAATGCATCTGCTATGTAAATGCAAGGTCGATATGAAATGCAATTGTGCAAGAATGTCGTAAAGAACCAATTTAACGTCACAGATAAAGAAGGTATATAAAGCAAGAAAAATAGTCCACTAACTACCATTGAAACCATAAAAATAGATTGCCAAGAGAATAAATGTTCTACATGAAAATGTTAGACAGAAATTCAAGAGAGACATGAAAAGAGTAGGGACAATGGTGCACAATCTACCATTTTGTGAAAAACCCAAATCATGTTGTAAGTCATTGTGAGTTAAATCTAACAAGTACTGATGTATAATACAAGGAAGCATAAACATTGTGAGCAAGAGAATAACCCACAAGTCATAATATCCACCCTTGTAAGAACCAAGAAATATTGTGAATGGGCAAAATAGTCCACAATCATCAACAACTTTGCAAGAGTACGAAGTACAAATTAACAATATCACTGTATTCAACATTTGAAGACAATTTACAATTTCCAAATGAGGAACCCCTTGCAAGAGTGAAAATATATCCTTTATAGAAAGTCCTAATGACTTTCCACTTCTACCTACTTGGCCCTTAGCCCTCCACCTTCTTAGATTTCAGCCTTTCCATTCTATTTTTGTAGCCTATTTTACAACCTTTTTTCCTCGTTTCAAATAAGATGATGTTAACATATTTACAATAAAAATAATTAAAATTACAAATTTATCCACCAGATTAGACTCTAGAGTCTTGGTTTGAAATGATGGTTCGCATTATATCCCAAAGTGACACGAAATAGGGTTAAAGAACATATTTATAGCTTATGGAGCATTTATAGACTATATAAAACAAATAAAAATTGCCTTATTTGAAAATCCACAAACAATAACAAAATTGAAGTCATGTTTCCTTGGAAAACCGTTGATGAAATCCATGGAAATAGATTTCCATGGCATGGATGGTAATTGAAGAGGCTGGTATAGATCAAGCCTCCAATTAGAAGGATTGGATTGACTACAATGAGAGGACCAGAAATTGTATTTTGTTGCTTTCTTTTGCATGGAAGGACAGTAAAAGTATCATTGGAGCTATTACAACATTATGCTAAAATGGATGCCATTTAAAGAAGACAGGCTTCTCTAAAATGTAGGTGAGCAGGCCTTGTTGGAAGACAACTTGAGCTTATATAAAAAAATACATATATAATAGTATAGTGCATTAAATGTGTCTGGTTCATAGTTGTTGGTTGTTGTAGTTCTTTGAAAATAGGACCAAGGTGAGGATATGTTGGGACTGAACATATGACATATAATATGTGGAGTACCTTGGTAGGAGGTTTGTTGAGAAGATTCACACACCTTATATTTGAAGGTTTCCAAATGGTAGCATAGATTGGGTATCCTTACCTAGGATGATAATAGCCAACATATGCTACTTATTCTAGCTTCCTTCTAGCACAAGTAGTGGATCTCCAGTACCAAATATCATGACATATATGGTATTAGTCCTATCATTCCAACCAAAAGTAGATTTAGGCATTATGACCCACTTTTTGAGTGATTCTATATGGTCCATACTAAATTATTTTGAGCTTATGATGTTTCTTTTTCTTCATTGTCTACTTATTTAACTGAAGTCAAACGAAAAGAAAGAACTTATATTTTTCTCCTTCTTTTGATGGGATGTTGTTGTTGAAGAAAGGGAGGCAAGAATCACAAAAGGAAGCAGGGGGTTGAATGTTATAACATACTGATGCTGGCAATGAAATTCTTTTTACTTAGAATGTGTTTGTTGTATAATATCATGAGTTCAAGCAAGAATTTTGGCCAAATTATGAAGAAAGGAACAAGCCCTATCTTAATTATTATCTTCATGGTTGTAGCTAGTGAAGAAATAATGACTGGAATCTTATACACAACAAGGGGCTGGAAGATATAACAAGTCTTAAAAGGTGATTTCCCCAAGATACATGCATTTCTTGTTTGTAACTATGTTGCAAGAAGCGAAGATAGTTGTCACATTCTCTGTTTTTATGGTGATACATGTGGAAAGCATGGGTTAAGGTCATGCTAACAACCTCAATTTGACCATCAGTTTTAGGATGAAAGGAAGTAGTGTATGACTAAGGTCATGCCAACAACCTCATATTGACCATCAATTTGAGGGGAAAGGAAGTAATGTACCTTAACATACAACCTAGTAGCTTCTACAAATATTACCAGCCATGATTAAAAAGACCAGACTCTAAACTGTTGGTTTGAAATGATGGTTTGCAGTATATCCCAAAGTGACACCACACAAGGCTAAGGAACAAATTTACAACTTATGGAGCATCTAAAGACTTTACAAAACAAATAAAAATTGCCATATTGAAGTCATATTTCCTTCAAGTGGTTGGCAAACCTCTAATGAAATCCATGGAAATAGGTTTTCATGGCATGGATGACAATTGAAGGGGTTGGTATTGTATTCCGTTGCTTACTTTTGCATGTAAGACTGGTAAAAGTTTCATTGGAGAAGTTACAACATTATGCCGAAATTGATGTCATTTAAAGAAGACAGGGTTCTCTAAAACGTATGTGATCATGCCTTGTTGGAAGACAAAACTCGCTGAGCTTCTATAAAAAAATACATATATAATAGTATAGTGCATTAAATGTGTCTCATTCATAGTTGTTGGTTGTTGTAGTGCTTTAAAAAAAGGACAACGGTGAGGATATGTTGGGATTGAACATCTCACATATAATATGTGGAGTACCTTGTTAGGAGGTTTGTTGAGAAAATTAACATGCCTTCACATATTTGAAGGTTTCCAAATTGTAGCATAGTTTGGGTATCCTTACCTATGATGATATCAACCTGCATATGCTACTTCTTTTTTCTACCTTCTAACACATGTAGTGGATCTCCAATACCTAAAAGCAAGGCATATATTGTATTAACTCTATCATTCCAACCAAAAATAGATTTAGGGGTTTAGATGAAGCTATGTTAAGAAATTTAGGGTATAAAGAATGTAATATTTATGTATAAGGGTACGGGCCTACCTCTATGTAACAAACAAATAGAGAATGCATTGGTAGGAGCTTTACTATGCATTGGGCATTAAACATTAATCATTGCAGATCTGTCTGTAGCGACCAGAGGGCCAACAACCATTGAAGTCAGTTCCCGATTTCTATAGTGAACAATCTAAGCGACTGTATCAATGCTAATAATACAAGTAACAAACTATTCAAGAAAACAAAATTGAAAAAATGAATAGGACATCATAGTTTTTTAACAACTACCTGGGACCCAAAGAGAGAACATAAAGCATTCGAGGAGATTTAAAAGGTTCGAATAAATAGAAACGACAATCACATTTGATTTCTTGATCATTACAGAGGGTCCGCTCAGAAATACTTTGTAAATAAAAAACAATCCCAAATCTCCCTTTCCCCAGCTTCACTGAATCGTCGAACGAGTTGCTAGCGCCCTTCAATTCGCTATCACCAAACCTTTGAATCCTAACTCCAGAAAAATCATAGGAATTGATTTTGTTTCTCTTCACATGACTGTAATACAAATAAAGACTGGGGTCACCTCTACCTCCTTCCGGCCCGCATCATCCAGGCCATCAACAGTATCACAGCAAACTTCATCTGGGGAGCCAATGCAGAAAGGCGTAAACTGCATCTCGTCAGGCTGGATCTCTTAGCTCGGCCAAAAAATCAAGGCGGTTGGGGCCTGTTAGATATAAAAATCTTTGGGGCTGCTCTTCTTTGCAAATCCCTCTGGCGAGGCATCTTCGGCACCTCCCCCTGGAGCGATATCATCCGCCAGAAATATCATCTTGGTCGCGGCATTGAGTTCTGGTTCAGGCTTCACTCAATTGGTTTGCAGCACGGGTCCGCCATATGGCTCAGTTTCAAAAGGCTCCAGCTTTACTTCCTCAGCAACCTCAAATGGAAAATCCACTCAGGCCGAAAGATTCTGTTGGGCATTGATTCTTTTGCAGGTTTCAGGGGTTCTTCAGCTGTTCCTTCTTCAATCCTTTTTCATCTTCACAGGGCCAGAATGTTTTCATGGGACCGAGTTATTAAACACTGGAATGGCTCCTCTCCAATGCTCTTGGACGCTCCCGATGTCGGTATTCCTCTGGATCTATTTCCACATTGGAACCTTCTCAAAACCTCTCTCCTCCAGGGCGGCTTTGTGCGTTCAGCATGTTGGGGATTTTTCTGTCAAAATCCCAAAAACAAAATCACAGAACACAGAAACAATGTTCTGTTTTAAACACAGGATCTTTAACACAGCGGAAACTTAAAAAAATTATTTGCAGCAGACAGAGTTTTCACACACACCACAAATTTCTATTCATTAATAAAAGTAACTGCTGTTACAAATTTCTTCCTCTCTCACAGAGGGATTCACCAAGAGACTGCTTAACAAAACATTCAAACTGTTACAGAACAAACATAAACATTTCTGCACTACTGTGCATTCCTCTCACATTGCTATGCTACGCTGCTGCATATTACATTAACATCGCACTGCTGTGCATTACAATTCATTTACACTGCTGTGTATATTTCATACGCACTGCTGCGTTCTTCCCTCTTCTCACACTCTACTTACACAAAAAAAACATTACACAACATATATATGACAACAAAAGGACTTACACATGTTTTCACTTGCCATGCTTCCGTAAAAAAAAAGAATTAAATGTTTTTACCAGCCTTTACGTGTGCCCATACTCCCACTGAAACAAAATTAAAAACTTCACCAAAACTTACCAACCCACAGTAAATTCCATTTACTGCTTTACTGGCGGTCAATAAATGTAACTTTTACTTCACGTCAAATTTATTTAATGCTGGCCCATACTTCACCCATTGACTTCATTTATATCGCATCGCAAAATCTCTTTTAGCGGAACACTAAAGTGGAGCACACACACATTAGTGCGATCTGCGATATGCGATCAGATCGCATCGCACCATCGCGATCGCAGAAATCACAACACATAACGGAGGGTGGCAGGATGTGATTGTGATTTGCGATATGCGATAGATCGCATCGCAAAAATAAAGCTTCAGTTGAAATTATTATTTCAACACTCCCCTTTAATTTCAACTGCTGGGTTATCAATCATACCCAAACATTTCCTCAAAAATTCAAAGCTCTTCTGATCCAGTGGCTTGGTCAGAATGTCTGCAACCTGTTCCTGAGTGCTGCAATGTTGCAAAACAATTTCTCCGTTGTTCACCAATTCTCTGATGTAGTGAAACCTTGTATCAATGTGTTTCGTTCGCTTGTGAAACACAGAATTCTTGGACAACGCAATAGCTGAGCTATTGTCGCAGAAAATAACTGTTGCTTTTGCCTGCTCTTGGCCTAAGCTTCTCAACATTCTTCTCATCCAAACTCCTTGACATGCTGCTGCTGTAGCTGCCACGTACTCTGCTTCTACTGTAGACAACGCCACAATTGGCTGTTTCTTGGAAGCCCATGAAATTGCTCCTGAACCCATGTGAAAGACATAACCGGAAGTGCTTTTCCGATCATCCACACTTCCAGCCCAATCGCTATCGGTGTAGCCAACTAAATCTGAACTTTCTGAGAAGGTATATAAAATGCCAAATCTTTTTGTACCTTTGACATACCTCAAAATTCTTTTTGCTGCCTGCCAATGTGCCTCTTTTGGCCTCTCCATGAATCTGGAAATCAAACTAACAGCATGCATTATGTCAGGCCTAGTTGCAGTTAAATACATAAGGCTGCCAACTATGCTCTTATATAAGCTAGGATCAAAATCCTTGTTGCTGTCCTCTCTGCTGAGTTTTAATCCCATTACTGTGGGAGTGATCGCTGCTTTGCATTCTTGCATGTTAAATCTGTCCAACACTTGATTTACATATCTAGCTTGTGAGATAAAAATTTCTTTTTCATTTTGATATACTTCTATGCCTAAGAAGTATCTCAAGAAACCCATGTCAGTCATTTCAAATTCCTCTTTCATGACTGGTTTAAAATTCTCAATGAGCTGATCATCATTACCTGTGAAAATCACATCATCAACATACAAGACAATAATTAAAATTTTACCATCTTTTTCTTTGATGTAGACGGTGGGTTCTCCTTCACACTTGTCGAATTCATTATCCAATAGATATGAATCTATCCTGCTGTACCATGCTCTTGGCGCTTGCTTCAGCCCATAAAGAGCTTTCTTCAATTTGCACACTTTGTGCTCTTCACCTTTCTTCTCATAGCCTAGAGGTTGTTCAATGTACACCTCTTCTTTTAACACTCCATTTAGGAATGCTGACTTCACGTCCATTTGGTAGACTTTCCATTTGTTTTGTGCTGCTATGGACAGCACTGCTCTCACGGTTTCCATTCTTGCAACCGGTGCGAAAGTCTCCTCATAATCTCTCCCATATTGCTGCTTGTATCCCTTGACAACCAACCTTGCCTTGTGTCTTTCTATTTTACCTTCAGCATTGCTCTTGGTCTTGTAAACCCATTTGACTCCAATGACTTCTTTGCCTTTTGGTAGCTCAACCAAATCCCATGTCTTGTTTCTTTCTATGGCATTCATCTCCTCATCCATAGCTTCTATCCATTTCTTATCTTTAATAGCATCTTCGAAATGAATAGGATCATCAACTTGACAATACAAGGCAAATAAGGAATTCATTCCTTCATCATAAATGTCACTTAAGTTTCTGAATTTCTTACCTCTTTCACTTGGTGTGCAAGTGCTTGAAGATGCACTTGAATTTCCTCCTTGTGGTGTGCTTGGAGAAACACTCTCATTTCTCCTCAAGGGTGTTCCTTGCTGTCCTTGTGTTGGCGCTGCTGTTTGGGGATGTATTTCAGCAATCTCTTCATCATCTTCATCATGAGACAAACAGTTTTTAACATTCACTGTTTTCTCTATGCTTCCATCCCAAGCTTCCTCTTCAATGAATTGAACATCTTTGCTGACAAAAAACTTCTTGGTGGATGGGATATACAGCCTGTAGGCTTTGGATTCCTCACTGTATCCAATGAAAAGGCATTTCTCCCCTTTGCTGTCCAACTTCCTCCTTAGCTGATTTGGAATGTGTGCATAGGCCACACATCCAAAAACTTTCATGTGGGTGACTCCTTGCTTTCTCCCACTCCATGCTTCTTTCGGCACTTTGTTCATTACAGCTTTTGTAGGACACCTATTCAAAATATATACTGCGCAATTTACGGCTTCAGCCCAATAATCATTTGGCAAATGCTTTGCCTTCAACATGCTCCTCGCCATATCCATAATGGTTCTGTTCTTCCTTTCAGCAACTCCATTTTGTTGTGGGGTGTACCTTGCTGTAAACTGCTTATGTATTCCATTTTCTCTGCAAAAACATAAAAATTCTTTGGAGATATACTCACCTCCTCTGTCAGTTCTCAAAACTTTGATGCGCAGCCCACTTTGATTTTCCACAAGTGCTTTGAAATTTCGGAATTTTTCAAACACTTCCGATTTGTTCTTCAAGAAATAAACCCAAGTCTTTCTTGTAAAATCATCAATGAATGTTAGAAAATATTGACTGCCTGCTAAAGATGAATTTTGCATTGGTCCACATAAATCTGAGTGGACAATTTCTAAGGGTGCTTTTGCCCTTATGCTTTTCCCGCTTGGAAAACTTTCTCTATGTTGTTTTCCCAATATGCAGCCTTCACAAAGGCTGTCCGGTTTCTCTATCAATGGTAATCCTCTTACCATTCCTTTTCTGCTCAACAAGTTAAGCCCTCCAAAGTTGAGATGTCCAAATCTCAAATGCCACAACCAATTTTCATCTTTTGGTTGGCTTTGGAAAGCCTCTTGGGTAACTGCTGCCATTGCATCTTTGTTTTTCAAATCTGCCTTTATTCTGAGGGGGAACATTCTGTTCCTCGTCATCCTCACTTCAGTAATGCATCACTTGCTGGGTGGAATATCGATGATGGTGCATACATCATTTTTAAAGAAAACATTGTAACCCTTTTGAACAAGCTGTCCAATACTCAAGAGGTTACATCTCATTCCAGGAACATAATAGACATCTGCTATGGTTTTCCTTTCACCTTGCTTTGTAAATATTTTAACTTCTCCTTTACCCATAACAGAAATCTTGCTATCAGTCCCAAGTGTGACTTGTGACTTCACACTTTGATCTAAAGCAGAAAACAAAGCTATGTTTCCTGTCATATGGTTACTGCAACCGGAGTCTAGAAACCATATATCTTCACTATTTGTTTCAGCCATGTTACAAGCTAACAATACATTATCTTGGCTGACATTTTCTCTAGTAATATTTGCACTAGAGCTATTATTCACATCATGTTGCTTCTTTCTACATTCACTGGCATAATGCCCATACTTTTTACAATAATTGCATTGGACATTGGATTTTTCATACCTTTGTCCTTGAGAATGTTGTTGTCCTCTTTGTTGGCTGCTGCCTTGGCCTTGGTTCTGATTTGGATTGCTGCCTCTTCCTTGTGCATTTGCTGGGCTGTTCCTTCCACCTCTGTTCTGGCTTCTGCCTCTTCCTTTCTTGTTTCCTTTGCCTTGACCTCTTCCTCTTCCACAGGACATCTGGGTCTTGAAGGCTTGCTCTAGAGATGAGTTTTCATTTCTACTCAACCTCTGCTCATGTGTGATCAGTGATGCATGAAGCTCATCAACTGAAAAGTTTGAGAGATCCTTTGTCTCTTCTATGGTGGTGACAATCACATGGAACCTTGAGGGTAGGCACCTCAATAGTTTCTCCACAATCCTCCTTTCTTCAAGTATCTCTCCATGAGATCTTATTTGTGTGACTAGGCCAATTACTTGAGTGAAGAATGAGTCAATATTGTCTGACTCCTTCATGCACAGGTTCTCAAAATCTTTCCTCAGCAACTGTAGCTTTGCTGTCTTCACTCTCTCCATTCCTTGATAGGCTGTTTTAAGAGTTTGCCATGCATCCTTGGATGTTTTAGCAGCTGCTAACCTTGGAAACACGCTTCCATGCACTGCTTGATACAAGAAGAAAAGGGCTTTTGAGTCCTTCTTCTTGCAGCTCTTTAACAAATCTTTCTCTCCCTGAGTTAGTGCATTAAACTCATTCTCATCTGCTGGTTGTTCAAAACCATCTTCAACTATTTCCCATAAGTCTTGGGAAGCAAACAAGGCTTTCATTGTTATTGCCCAATAGTCATAGTTTTTACAATCAAATAATGGGAGCTGCATACCCATGCTATTGCTGGTGCTGGTGCTAGCCATTCTTGCACTCTTAACTATGCTTCAAATACTTCACTGTGTATTTAAAATAACAGACTCTCTTCAACAGCAACACAAAGAAAACTTGAGAAATACCTTGGATACTTTTGCCTGAGTCTTCACTTTGCTGGAGAAGCTGCTGCAACAAGAAACCTTCCTTCAACTTCTTTGAACCCTTCAAAGAGCCTCGATTAGCTCTGATACCACTGTTGGGGATTTTTCTGTCAAAATCCCAAAAACAAAATCACAGAACATAGAAACAATGTTCTGTTTTAAACACAGGATCTTTAACACAGCGGAAACTTAAAAAAATTATTTGCAACAGACAGAGTTTTCACACACACCACAAATTTCTATTCATTAATAAAAGTAACTGCTGTTACAAATTCCTTCCTCTCTCACAGAGGGATTCACCAAGAGACTGCTTAACAAAACATTCAAACTGTTACAGAACAAACATAAACATTTCTGCACTACTGTGCATTCCTCTCACATTGCTATGCTACGCTGCTGCATATTACATTAACATTGCACTGCTGTGCATTACAATTCATTTACACTGCTGTGTATATTTCATACGCACTGCTGCGTTCTTCCCTCTTCTCACACTCTACTTACACAAAAAAAAAACATTACACAACATATATATGACAACAAAAGGACTTACACATGTTTTCACTTGCCATGCTTCCGTAAAAAAAAGAATTAAATGTTTTTACCAGCCTTTACGTGTGCCCATACTCCCGCTGAAACAAAATTAAAAACTTCACCAAAACTTACCAACCCACAGTAAATTCCATTTACTGCTTTACTGACATTTACTGGCGGTCAATAAATGTAACTTTTACTTCACGTCAAATTTATTTAATGCTGGCCCATACTTCACCCATTGACTTCATTTATATCGCATCGCAAAATCTCTTTTAGAGGAACACTAAAGTGGAGCACACACACATTAGTGCGATCTGCGATATGCGATTAGATCGCATTGCACCATCGCGATCGCAGAAATCACAACACACAACGGAGGGTGGCAGGATGTGATTGTGATTTGCATCGCATCGCAAAAATAAAGCTTCAGTTGAAATTATTATTTCAACACAGCAGATGATGACCATTTGGTCTGGTCATTATCTCCTTCCTCCTCTCATGCAATTGTCAAGGATATTTACATGGATCTTACAGCACTCTCAAACAGAATGATCAGCAAGCGTTTTCCAGCACTCTGGTGGAATCTAGGCTGCCCTCTCAAAGTGACCTTATTCACGTGGTTGGTGTTCTCAAACAAAAATCTGACTTGGGAGTCCTTGCGAAAGCGCTCTTGGCATGGGCCTAGTAGATGCGCCCTCTGCAAGATGGACGAGGAAACCAATTTTCACCTGTTTTTCAAATGTCCTGTTTCTCAACAAATCTGGTCAGATCTTGCTCAGCTCTTCTCTTTCCCGCACCTTTGTTTCATTTCAGTTGAGGCAGCTTTTGCATGGTGGGGAAGACAGATTGCCTCCCTTCGTCCTATCCTTCCCATCGCTCTATGGAGCCTCTGGAAATGGAGGAACAATTTTTTTTTTGAAGATTCATCCCTTTCCTCCTTATATGTCCTGTCTCTTTTCTCCGCTCTCTTTTCCCCTGTCCGCTGATGCTGTTTCGTTGCGGGTTTTTTGTCCATATCATGGCTGCCTATGCTCGCAGCCCCTTTTGGGTTCCCTCTCTTCATTCTCAGATACTATACATTTTGATTATCAGCTTTCTCTCAGGCGATCCATGCTACAAATCCATCAGATCAACAGATCTTCTATGTCTGTCTCTTTTTTCAGATGATCATCCATCGCTCTTTTCAGATCTATCATGTCCATTTTGTATATATTCCCTCAATATAATATAAAGCTTTTTCTTCTAAAAAAAAAACAAATACAGAAAGAAATATTGAGTACAAACTTGGGGAGCGGTGGAAAGCATGAGAACGTAAGAGCTTTCTGACATGGTTTTCGTTAAATCTTTTGATTATGTAGAGTATGGTTTCAGGTTGATGGACTTTCAAACAGGTGTTTGTTGAAAAAAACCTGCTAATATCTTTGTCGTCCTCTCGATGGTGGAACCTACGACACTCCTGTTCTGAGCAACCCGAGCTGGTTAATTCGTCGGATTGTAATCCATATGGGTTGTTGTCCAACTGGACGAACCAAGACTTTCATTCACCTTACAGAAGTTAAAGCTCACTTCAGGACAAAATTGTTGTAGGTATTTCACCTCGAGCCCTCCGACGCCAAGACAACAGTAGTTAAAGCTCGCTCGTGCTTTAGGTCTTCAATTTTAGTGATAAGGACAATATGGAGGACTCTTTGGCCATGACGTGCGATTTTAGTGATGAAGATAGTATGAGGGATGCAACTCGCATCCGCATTGGCCTATCTAATCCTGATGTGGCGACTGTGCTTAGAACATTTTCTTCAAGAAACAAACTTAAGGTTTATTATTGAAACTCCATGGTTATTTTGCAAATCTTTTTGTATGTAAATAACTAATGCAAAACCATAAATCATAGATGTCAGTGACATAAAAAAATATCACCTTAATAAACATTACATCTATTAATGGTTTGTAGATTTTTGTGGTGTGGTTTTTGAGAAACTGAACTCGGATATTCCATAGTGTTCATCTTTTATTAGTGGACGTTTTGAGTCTAGACCAAGACTCATCATCAGGACTGATTTACAGAGAAGTGAATTGTGAGCAATAAATATGGTATAGATGATTTGTCAAGTTTGTAAGCCCACTATGTGAATGAATAGAACGTTTTAATTTTATTTATTTTTATTTTTATTTTGTTTAATGATATTTTTATAATTAATTCTTGTAATAGTTTAATATTGTTTTATTTAATTAATTTAATTAATTTTAAAAGTTTGATTTGTAGGTTTATTAAAACTAGGATTCTAAAACTCCTATGTGTTTAATTTAATTAATGTATTTTAAGTAGCTCTATTTAATATTAGTTTGTGAATTGTTTTTCTTAATCTTGGATTATTGTTTAACCTAATTTAATTTTAGTTAATGTTTATTGGTTTTAAGCTTGTGTTTATTTTTAGGTTCTCTTTAACAATTTTTTTATGTTGATTAGGTTTTATTATTATTAATGTAATAAGTTTTATTATTTTTATAAAATAAATTAAATGTAAAATTAGTTTTATATTGTTTTATTTAATTAATTTTACTAATTTTAAAAGCTTGATATGTAGGGTCATTTTAAACTAGATTCTAAATCCTATGTTTTTGAGTTAATGGAATATCTTTAATGTATTTTGAGTTAATGGAATATCTTTAATGTATTAGATATTCCATTAAATAGAGCTACTTAAAATACATTAATTAACTTAAACAAGTAGGAGTTTTAGAATCCTAGTTTTAATAAACCTACAAATCAAACTTTTAAAATTAATTAAATAAAACAATATTAAACTATTACAAGAATTAATTATAAAAATATCATTAAACAAAATAAAAATAAAAATAAATAAAATTAAAACGTTCTATTTATTCTCATAGTCGGCTTACAAACTTGACAAACCATCTACACCATATTTATTGCTCACAATTCACTTCTCTGTAAATCAGTCCTGATGATGAGTCTTGGTCTAGACTCGAAACGTCGACAAATAAAAGATGAACACTGTGGAATATCCGAGTTCAGTTTCTCAATCACATCTATTACAAACACTAAGTTGGTGAGTCCTAACCTCTATCCATGATTGATTAAGTCTACCTTTTTAGTCCTTGCCATAAGGCAATAAGGACTATTGTAATCAATATGCTTTGGAATATCGACGAGCATTAAAAAAGCCAAATGATTAAAATAAAACTAGCCAAACTTTTGCTGTACATGTGTTCTTTTGCTTGTTTATTAGCCTATTAAACACTACAAATGTTTTATGTTAACGAATCAAATGATTTGAGTTCTTATTTTTCCTCTTCCTAAGGCGGAGAGCAACAAAACTTTGGGTTAAAATGAGATTTATTGAAAAATTTAGGGATAATTGAGTAATGCTAGGGTTAAAATTAAATGTTATCAGACCATGCATTACTTGACTATGACTATCTGGATGCACTCTATCCATCTGTTGCCGTTATCTCTGGACAAGCGACTTCAGTGAGTGAGGCCACAATCACAATCTTCTAATCCCTCCCTGATACATGGGACCTATTTCCTGTTCTACTACTACACAACTTTTTGTTTTTCTTTGCACGTATCTTCCACCACTTCAAAAAACCCTATATGGCAGCCTGCCAACATTTAGCCTTCATTAGAGTTTTGTGGAACCCTGAGTACATACAATCTTGTTCCTGTTCATGTTGTTCTCTTGCTATATGTTGTCTTGTTGTTGAATAAAACGGTACGACTCTTTGTCATAAGCTCATATTGATTAATATTGTTTTGAAATATGCTATTCAGAGTTTTGCAATATGATATTCAATAATTAATCATATATATATTTTTTTTATCTATATCTAATACAAATTATGCGCATTTAGTAGTAGACAAAGCTTTGGTTGCTAAGGTATCAACAATTTTTTTTTATGTTAATATATAGGTTAAAAACTACAAAATCAAAATTTCGTACCATGGCCACTTCAATTTCCCTGTGTCAATTCCCTAAGTGTTGTTATCCATAATTTCCATGTTGTATCCTTACAATCCAAACTGTAGCATATATCCATTTGATCCTTCAACTGCCCTGTATCTTTGTATCTAAACAACGGCTTATTCGAGGCTGCATTTTCCCTTCTCTTCACTAGGATCAGACTTAATAACCAGATAACAGACTTGAGTTATCATGTGGGAAAGGTGCTTGGCCATTTGAAGGTATTGCTAGTTTCAGGGTACGACGAGGTTAGCGGGTCGGGGAAACTAAAAACATGGCCCTTCAATTCATGAAGAGAAGGGTTCTCCTCCCGCTATCGATTGATCAGTCGAGGGAGAACTGGCTTGGTTGGACTTGCCTGCTTCAAATAGTAGTAAGGCACAGGCAAGTTCTTTAACAGTGTTGGATCTGCCTTTCGAGGTTGAATTTAGGTATGCCGATAGCTGCTAGGAATTACGTCCCCACCCTAATATCAAGTTCCCTCGCAAGCTCGGGATAAAGAATAGTAATTTAGGGATTGATTTGGCTCTTGGAAGCCGAGGTCCCTGTTAGAGCCTAGATTTACCTTAGGCTGAAAAGGTAAGATTCTAGGTCCACATCAAACCACACTCAGCCTCGTAGCTAGCCCTACGAGGACAGGAGAGGGCTCTCTCTAGGTCGATCTCGGCAAAAGACAAGTGATGGGGCTTGAGATGACTGAAATAAAAGCTAATTTTAGGCTAGGTATGAAGTACAAGGGTTTGATTTGAGTTTTTGGGGATTTTGTGCTGGAAACAGGGAAAGGCAAATTGGGCTCGGGGATGAGGCACAGTTTCTGCAGAGTTCTGATTGGGGCAAGGAAGGCAATCATTTTGATGCTTTAAAGTGAGTGAATGGATAGATCAGACTGGTGAGGAGCTAAGGAGAGCAAGAGAGTCTCAATAATTCTCCTTAAACAGATGAAAACATGGAAATTTAAACAAATTCAAAGGCAGAGCATAACAGTTAATGGATTCTACCTTAATCACTCATTTGTTCAAATTCAGAAGAAGAGACAGGAAAATGATACACATAACACTAATGAACTTACAATTACTTAGAGAAGAACACCATCAAAACATAAAGCCACATGGATCCCAAATAGTGCTGCAAAACCCTGGTCTTTCCTTAGCCAAAAATGCAGAGATAGAATGTACAATGATATGCCAAAGCAATCCCTAGTGTCCAACCCTGAGAATGACTTAGAAATTACATAATATAGACAAGCCAAACCTATTCCCTTGCCTCTAGGGGTCGAGCTCATCATTCTAGGAGTTGTTTGAACCAATTCTAAACAAGGAACTGAAAACTAGGTAGTCAAACAACTTACCCCTATATGCTAGGAAACTGATTCATTCACTCACATTTCACCTTTTGGTGAATGAATCTTCTAGAACAAGTAAAAATGTGCCAATATTACATCATGGTTGTCAAATTAAATCATGAAAAGTCAAGAATAACTTCAAGAAGAAAAACTGGTCAAAACTGGGTGAATTGCTGAGCTGAACAGTGAAAAACAAGCCAAAATTCTCTATGCACCGCGCCAAAATCTGTATGCGTCGCGCCACTTTGGAGCTGATTTTGAGGCACTTCCTGAAGTCCAAATTGAGCCCAAGTGTTCTTGTTGGAAAGCCCTGCCTGTCTACTTTCCAACCCAAGTGGAATTTCTGAATTTGGATGTCATTTGCCCCTCCAAAACTTCAATCTCCCAAGACTGCTTCCTGTGTGGCAAAATAGGGGCAGTGAGGTCATTTTTTGAGTGTTTTTGACCTCCTGAGGACTCAAAACTTGCCCAAACTTCTTGGCCATGCACCAGCAGTCATGATTTTTCATGCAAAATCCAAAAATGTAAACTTTTTGCAATTTGGAGCTCCCTAGGAAAAGCGCGCGCCACGTGGCGCGGCGCACAGGGAGAAAAACCCTGTTTTTTAGTGCAAAAAATTTCAAAATGTCAAAAATTGCTCCAAATTTCTTGAAATTTGGGCTGGAGCTTCTTCATTAAGTGTCATGCTAAGCTAAAGAGGCTTCAACCAATATCTGAAGACGATCAAGCTCCCTTTGCCTCTTTTGCCTCCTTATTGCCTTCCTCAATTTTGCCTTTAAATTCCTGATTCGTGCCTTGCAGACCTTGTTCCGTGCCATGTAGTGGAAAGCCATGTGTCTCAGCAATGCAAGGTCCTTATCGGCCTTGTCCAATAGTCCTTCCAAGTGAATGTTGACTCTCTCGAGCCAAGACTCTCGATCAGCGTTGATTTCTTGCTCAAGCAAAGTGAACTCCACCCTCCTTCTTTGGGCAGCTTGGCGGTTTTTCTTTATGTTTTTGCCATCTCTATGAGGCCTCCTGGGTGCATGTACTTCTATTGGCGAATCACTGTGGGTCTCCTCCTCATGATCATATGACGGATCAGATGCCATCTCTACTAGTGGATGAAATGTCTTGGAGCTGCCTTGAACTGTCTTGATGCAAAATAGGTGATTTTATGGTGTGCCTTGACCTTTGCCACCAAGGGGAACAGTGATAGGTGGGACTGTGGAGGGAGAGGGTAAGAGGGGTTTTAGGAATATTTCCGATTGGAATTTTGGGAATAGAAGGGTTTTAGGGATAGTTTTTAGATTTTGGGATAACAATTAGGATTTAGGAACATGTAGCTAGGGTTTGGGATAATGAGAATTAGGGATATAGCGATTAATGAGAATTAGGGATATGGGGTTAGGGAATGGGTTTATGAAATTGGAAAATAAATCAGGGAGGGAGTGATGAAGTGGACTTGACAACAAAAGCTCAAACTGCAAACCCTAAGCAATTGTTTTTGAGGAAAAATTGCAAGGAGGTAGGGTTTGAAAATTTTCTCACTAAAACACCATAAACACGAAGGTAACTCATTCATTGGTCATGGGAGAAATGTTAACTTACTTGAACACAAGAAAATTGAGCAAATTTTTCAATTTGGGAGAGTTTTTTGAGTGAATTTCAGGCTTTTTAGCCCAATGCGCCGCGCCTCCCCAGTGCGTCGCGCCAGTGTAAATTTACACTGGAAAATTTCTCCCAGTGCGCCGCGCCTCCACAGTGCGCCGCGCCTTTTTCCAGGCGACTTTTGGAGGCCTTCCCGATGGTGCAGGATAGCTCGTTGGAAAGGTATTTGAGTCTACTTTCCAACCCAGCTGGAATTTTTCAATTTGGAGTTCATTTGCCCTGTCAAAAATCAAATCTCCCAAGACTGGTCAAAATGTGCCAAATGAGGCTGCCTCAAGGCAGAGTGTTGTTTCAGTCAACTTTTGAAGGTGTTCTCAACTCCAAATTGAGCTCATGATAGCTCATTGGAAAGCTCTTTGTGTCTAGTTATCATTTTACGCATCAAGAAAGTCATTTGGCCAACCAAGCTATGAGAAAACTTGATTTTCCCAAGGTCACTTCAGAGGTGCATCAATTCTCCCGAGGCAATTGTATTTTTGACATTTCTCTAAAACCATGACACCTGTGTAAAAAGTGAAGGAGGTTTTTCTTCCTTGGCCTATTTTGGACAAAAACCTCTCTCATTTTTCCCAAATTCATCTTTGATTGCTCAGAAACATCATTTGAGTAAAACCTACCCCGATGTGTGGAACAAGGGATTTGTCGAAATGAAGTGAAACAAAGGGGATAAGGGGCTCCTAAATTCTTGAGGAAATTTTGAGAAGTAGGGAGGGATGTTAGGACATAGGGGAAAGTGGAATTTCAAATATTGAGTGAGGGGAAGGGGTCCAAAAGGGCAAAACACAGGCCTAGCCTTGAAAATAGGGTTTGTAGCAAGAAACTAGGGTTTGTGCGAAAATGAGGAATTTGGGGAATCTCAGTGACGGGAAGTGTTTAATAAGGTATATTAAGGATAGGGGAAGGTGTATGAACATCAGGATACAAGTTTTTCTAATGATTTGACCGTCCAAGAGAAATTTCCTTCAAAACCCTAGGAGAGGGAAATGACCGTAGCTAGGCGCAACTGAAGCATGAACAAGGTGTAAAATGACCCATTGGAACCTGACATGATGATGAAAACCCTCTGAATGATGGTAGACTCAGCTGAATAGTGACATAGACCGACATTTGGACAACTTTGAAAGGAGTGAAAGCAAACCCTAGACCTAATTCCTAGTGACCAAATTTTACTTGAAGACGCACTGAAATGATAAAATTTGACCTTGACACCTTAAAATCACTTTGTAAGAGCATGTTTGATCACTGGAGGAAGGCTGGAAAGACTGACACTAATAGTCCCGAGGGTTGCTTTATTGAATAGGAACTTTTGATTTATGTTTTCTTTCTTGGAGCAGAAATCATTGGAAAAGAAATTCTTAGGAAATTTTATCAAATCCCTATCGAAAGCCCTCTCTCTTGGGTAAGAAACAAGTATGGGGAAAACATGATAATTCGAGTTGCGATCATTTCCAAGGGCTTCGACGTCCTCAATAGCCCATAGCGCCAACATGATGCTTCCTTCAGGATAGGTATCCTTCAACCATCACTCTGAATATCTTTGTTATCGCTTTAACCCTTACCTCTTCCTATGTTAGTGATGCAGGAGCATCTGAACACCTTAGTGGAAAAAAATTAGAGAAGGAAGACACGTGGACAACCAGGCCAACCATGAACAAAATTCAGTTAGTAAACAAATTTCAGTTAAAACTGAATGCATGTATAACAATATATTAAGAATTCATTAGTGAATGAAGAAAGGGAGAAAAAAAGACCTGTGCATGTGAGAGAGAGGAAGGAAGAGGATACAATGTAGCTGCTGAAGAATTCATGATTAAGGCTGAGATGCCTTAAATTGTAACTGAGTTTGTGTATAATGAAAAGCGTCTTATGAGAATATGTGTCTGTGTTTTTTTTTTTTTTTGAATTGTTTCACCAGCATTTGGCAGACAAACTAGACCTGTCTGTGTCTGCGCTCCAATACATGATGAATGAATATACTGGTATTAAAGAAGAGAAAATGCGTGCGGCAATTGGGAAATTTGGTTTGACAGGAAAAGGTCAGATTATGCCGATGCAGAATTTATCTGATGGACAGAGGAGTCGCGTGATTTTTGCATGGCTTGCTTGGAGATTATCACATCTTCTATTGCTAGATGAACCAACTAATCATCTTGACATTGAAACCATTGGTTCACTCGTAGAGGCACTGAATGAGTGGGATGGAGGACTTGTTTTGGTTAGCCATGATTTCAGGCTCATAAACCAAGTGCTAAAGAGATATGGGTTTGTTAAAATAAGAAAGTCACGAGATAGGGAGGTAATGGGTTCGAAACTTGCCGCGGGGCTTACGGCCCAGCAAATTTATCTTTGCCATAGGACTTGGGGTTTGCTTCAAGAAGTTTCTGCACAGAAGACGGCTGAGGCTTTTCTGGTCTCTGTTATTTTCTTGAGGAAGATAAGTGTCCATGGAGTCCAGGGTTCTGAGAAATTTGACTCGGAAATGAAGTATTCCAAATAAGGCAAGTGAGATCAGAGTAGCATTTGCGGATAGGCTTTGTGGGCCCATAACCCACAGGCTTCAAGAGCGATTTTATTGGGGAAATGGGACTTTGGGTTCACCCCAAAATCTCATCCCCATCAGTTAGCACATGGGAAGTCACTCTGTCGTGACTCAGAGTGGGCTTCTTCTTGGATTTTTTTGGCTCTTCTGGGAAGATTAAGGTTATAGGAAGATTCTTATTGTAAGTGTGTGTGCACACTATTAGCTAAGGTGTTACAAGGTGGTTTCTTCCTTATGGTAAGGAGTACAAGGTGGTGGCCTCATTAGAGTAAGGAGTCGGTTTAGTGTTTTGATCCAGAAGACGATTCCATACGAGAACTAGTTTTTTAACTGACCTGTGAGAACATGGAAAATGGGAAAAATGGGTAATGCACATGTAATGCATGTAGTTGGATCCTCAGACTGGTGGCCACGGTCCTTTTGTTCCATGAGGACCTCATATCTTTTATAAAATATAATTAATATAATTCATTTTTCTAATTTCCAGTTTCTCAATTATTTTTTCAGGGTCTCAAACAAATTTATTTGGGTGTTCAAAGAAAAATGTGGAGTATTGAAATGCATGGATCATGAATCAAGACCAGTGAGAGGGATATGAATCATACCGAGTTGTTCAAGGCTTCTCTGGGCTTCAAGTTCCTGCATCACTGCAAGTAAATTGGGAAGGGCCTACAACTGCATCAATGCCTTCAAAACTGAAGATTAATATTTCAACATTTTTCAATTCAGGTTTTGCATCTATTGTTCTGAGTCGTTACTACTATACATATTCACTCATATTCACTCTAGATGACATGCCATCTCTTTACATTCTTATAGTTACTAGGTCATAATGCTGATGGCCTATTGGGTCATAACATATTTTGTTTCACTTCAGAATGTCATCCAATGTTGTTTCTTTCTCATCCATATTATGTGGATTGTTGAAGTCCAAAGGTCCCCAAATGTTTTATTCCGAGCTTCTTTTCCACGCCATATCTCTTGCACTCTCAACTAATTTTAATTCTTCCTCTGTAATCGAATTCTACTGCAGCAAATATAGGATAGTATACTTTAGCTTTACCCCTTAAAGTGTGAAAAAATTCTTAAAAACTTTTCATGCATATTCATGGCACACACGGGCATACAACTCCCTAACATTGGAATCGAATCTGAACCTAGGATCTGAATCCTAAATGACAAGATACAAATTCTATCTCAGAAAGGAGACCCCTCGAGAAAATTGACTGAATCCTAAATAATTGGATCTAGATTGTCGATTCCGCGATTCCTTAATGATTTGGATATGGATATGGGGCTAGGAAGTTTGAATTTGGTAAGTCCGGTTAACTACCATGATAACACCTTGCCTTCTATTACTATGTTTTCATACAATTTGCCAAAAATCTTGATGAGTGCTAGACTTTTTTATTAAAAAATGTGAATTAGTACAAATTTTGTTTCATGAAAAAATAAATTCAGGCTTAATCAAAGAAATTATTATCACCTACTTTCTGATATGTAATCAAATTTATTATTTGCACAAACTATTGAGAGGCTACAGAAACTTGTCCAAATTCTCTTTTCTCATTGTTATAGCAGATATTTTGAAATCATTGTGTGCTATATATTATCTGGAACAACATTCGCTATAATCATGAAATAAATTTGTTGCTTATTCTATGTTCATCATAGGGTCACATGAGAGTTTATAAAGTGAAAAACTAGGTTATAATATCTATCCAGGATATAGGTTATTCATTATTATGAGAATCGGATGAGTCATCTCTGACTTTAACCATATCATAATTTTTGTGCCAACTCAACCTCTGGTCATCTCAACATACTACTTGGATCAGTTTTTTCCAAAAACTGACAACTTAGTAGACTCTGATAGCACTAATTTTTTCCATTTAAATAGTGCTATACTTTATGAACTTGGTGTTAAACTAATTCATAGGGTTTGCTATTTCTAATGCTTGAGATTCAATCACTACTTTTCAAGATCATGGATAAAAGTCCAATGGGTTCACCATTTTTCAGATAAAGTTTGTACTCTCTTGCCATGCCCTCATTCTCTTCTTGGTCATCCTTGCCCTCATTCTTCTTGGGTCATAACATATCATGTTTTTCATGTCTAAGGTGTATTCCCTATTTTTTTTTACGTCTGTGCCTTTGTTTTTGACATTCACATATGTGAGGGGTGAAAAAATAGGTGATCGTGCGATTTTAAACAATCAAGTTCTCAATCATACAATTGATTGAGAATGGCTTATGGGTTGGAACCTTAATATCCATACCATTTTATGAAATTTCATGTTATCAATATAAATAATAATCTGATTTTAAAGTCACAGTAGGGAACCAAACAATTATTCAATTCATGTTGATTGGCAGTGTAAGAAGCCCCTTCTTTCTGTGACAGAGAACCTCCTTTGTGTAGTGAGAAAGAATTTGATTTGACTCCTAAAGTCTAGGGAAGTGTAAATACCCAACACTTCTTTATTGCTTTAATTGTTCATGCAACTACTGCATAGGCACCTAGAATTAGCTATGATAGGAATCCATAGAGTGTGCCCTTACAAGCTTGGGTGAAGATGAATCAACTTAGTTGTGAGAAGAACAATTATTTTCTCGGGCAATGAGGTAAATTGAATTCACCTTTATGATAGCATGAATACTAGTATTATTTCAATGATTTCTAAGGCATTTCCATTCATATCTTACGATAAATAAATGCCTTTCAAAATCCAAGCCATGAATTCTCCAGACTAGTACTGGATTGCACACAGTGGTAGTGGCATGCTTAAATATAAAGTATACCTGAAAAATGCCATGAACATATTAGATGGGTTCTATTTTTCTGTCTTTTCATATACGTTGTTCATATAATAGAGATAAATATCGAAATAAATAGTTTTCTAATTTCTTCCGAAGACAGCAAAAATATTTGAGATCCCCCAATTCACCAGACTAATTAGTTCATTGGTCCAACTCCTTCTCCTCAATCTGAGAATTTGAAGATGGAGTGTGAATGAAAGATGGATTTGCACAAATAATACAACAATCACACATGCAAAAATCAACATAGTCAAGTTGAGTAGTTTAAACATAGAATCTGCAAGGAAAAAAATCTACAGGGAACAAAAGTTTACAACAAACAATCTAAGGAGAAGACTCTACAGACTATAAGTACAAAGATATGTGGGAAGAACAAGATCTGCATTGGGACATTTTAATATGTACCATATACTCGTGAACTAGGAGATGCAATTTTCTTGGCTGCAGATAAATATAAACCTACAACAGGAATTCATCAAAATTCAGATCAATAAAGTATGATGCTTGAGGAAGTCTACATATAGAAGACCTACAATAAATAGATTGCACAACCAACAAAAATGTGAATGGCTATGCCACATCAATGCTAACATATAAATGAGTCAAAATCATAGATAAGAGGATGAAAACATATACGAGGTACATGATCATCTCACAGATGAGGTGTTTTTCAGTGCATATGTGGGGCAACAAATTGGGGAGATATGAGGATGAAACCATGTACCTGACATACGTGAACTTGGAGATGCATTATCCATAAATAGTGCTGATATAATAGAGATAAAAATGAATATCAATAGGGTATTTATTACTTCCAAAGGTGGTGAAATTTTTTTTTTAATGGTTTATTGATTCTTATGACATATTTTGTGTGACAAATATTCTTTTAAAGCTGCATTTTTAAATTTTTTAGTGTTGTCCTTAAATATATATTGGTATAGGAGGATCCTAGATTCATGGTTATTAGGACTTAGTTTAGTAAGCATGTATGAACACATTGTCTAAACTGATCACTCACCCACTTTAATGTGTTTTGCTAGAGACTTGGTCAACTTTGATCATTATTCTCACAATTTTGTACTATATACAGAGTAACACAAATGAATGTTGAACATAGGTGCAGTTCCAACAATTGACTCTTTACTTGCATACTTGCCGAGTACTTCTTTGCTTGAGTGTGAGTCATTCTCAATTTTGGTAGGTCTCAACTGCACCATAGGTCCTCTTCGGGCTGGGGTTTGCTAGATGAAGGCTATAAGGAATCTAATTCTAAGACTCTTAATGTACTACTATACATCATAAGACCAAGAATCGATTTTGCATTTTCTGTTATGGTAAATAGTCTTGTAGGAGCCTTGTTCTCACAATTTTGTACTGTATACAGAGTAACACAAATGAATGTTGAACATTGGTGCAGTTCCAACAATTGACTCTTTACTTGCATACTTGCCCAGTACTTCTTTGCTTGAGTGTGAGTCATTCTCAATTTTGGTAGGTCTCAACTACACCATAGGTCCTCTTCAGGCTGGGGTTTGCTAGATGAAGCCCATAAGGAGTCCAATTCTAAGACTCTTAATGTACTATTGTACAACGTAAGACCAAGAATCGAATTTTTATTTTTTGTTATGGTAAATAATCTTGTAGGAGCCTTGGTTTAGCACTAGTATCAAGCTATAATAGGTCTAGTGAATAGCTTAGGATAAAGGAGTCAGCATAAGGATCTTATCTATTTTTAAATAGTATAGTCTATTCCTACTAAAGGATTGAAGCTCTTAAAAATCCCTATTGCTTCCCTCATCCCTTAGGCCTGACACTAATATTACAATGTGTCTTAATAATAGTAGAATAATGTTATACTATTGTCTAAAGGGTGAAGATATGGATAAGTAGGGTAACTGGCTACTCCTTGTAATTAGTCATTGTAATCTTGTATCATAGAGATTGTGTTTGTGGGTTTCTATCCTTCTTGTGATTGTTATTTAGTAGCTTATTTGAATTCAATCCCTAGTTATGAATATTTTGCACACTTAAGCACTCCATTCTTTTGTAAGATTTCATTAGAGACCCTACTTCTGCTTTGATGTCCAACCCAAGGACCAAACAGATGCTTTGTTCTCATCTCAATCATCATATAGTGTTTGATAACCCTGTTGAGATAATTGAATCTTCAATTCCTAAAAGAAATCGTAAACCTCCTTTCCCTCTCTCCAAGGTTCCATCCATAATCTACATTTCTTCCATTGTCCATCTTCCATGCTAAAAAGTTAAATTCTATAGTTGGGCAATGGATAGTTGAACTCTACATGCCAAATTGCTATTGGCACAACGTATCCAATCAAGGAAGTCTAATAATCGTTAATCCTAGGCTTTAAGGATTCTTTAGAAAAAAGGTGGTTTTTGTAGGTCAATCTCCAACCCTTGATTAAAGGCTCCTCTCCACATAAGACAAGCCAACAAATCTACTTTTCCAAATAAGAACTTCAACTGTAGTTGTAATCACAAGTATATGTACTATGCTTTAACGGGGCTAAGTGGAGCTTGATTCATTATTCAAAGGGATTGACCTTGTTAGAAGTCTCCATCATCCTTTGGGACTCTAATAACACCATCCAGCATGTGTGTCTTGGTACTGCCCTCAAGGATCCAAACCTTCAGTCCATCTATTGAAGAATTTGAACTGGCTTGATTTGAAACTCTAGTCCATCTATTGAATAATTTGAACTTCCCTGGTCTTTATCTAAGAGGTGTGATCCTACCATGTCTCAAGCATTTATAATTGGCTCACATACTTCTTTGCATGTCAGGTGGAAAGTCAATTTTATGCAACCTTGCAACTGAATGACCACATCTTATTCCATCCAACCCCATAGAAAGTTCTGTCATGACAAATGATTTTATCATCGGACATCACTTGAGCACTTGGACGTTCACCTCGTGGATTTGATCAACAGAAGGAATGTGGCTCTCTGTAAGATGATTATCATAGGAAGTATTGGATGTCTTACCTCACTATTTTGGTAGATATGGTAAAGTATGAAAGTGTTAATGGTTAGTCACACGAATTCTTAATGGCTGGGATCTTAGGGCCTCTTCACATGAAGCCTTCGATTTTTATGTCTCTTACAGGATCAACTGCTCTCCACTATGGAAATTTTAATTGAACTTGGCCAATTGTTTCTATGTATGATGAATCAATAGCCTTCAAAATCAATTGGAAAATTTACAACAACCTGGCATCAGATCTTTTCGCTCCTCCGAGATTTAGTTTAATTTTCTAGGATTTTGTCCTCTTTTTGGTTATGGTATACTAAGACGTGTTAAATAACTAGTTCTAATCAAAATTTATATGGAAAAAAATGGCAATAACATCATTTTTTAATAAGCATGCATCTTATTCTTAGATTTATATGCTAATAATCATATTTTTTGTTTATGGGTGTCTTTCTACTAGAACAACTCAATAGACACTTGCTGAAGATTCACTGGAACAAGTTAGAAGACATTGACACTTGCAATTTAATAGGTACACAATATACATGCTACCATTTACAGTTACATTGACATAATAAACATCACCATGTGTACATCATGTCAAAAACAGAATTTGACATTTTTCTTAGAAAATAATAACTTGTTTCAAGTAAACAATTTCTCATATGGGATTGGAGACTGTTTGTTTGATAGTTTACAACTTTTACTACATTGTACATATACATCGATAGAATTAAGAAAAGGAACATTGAAGTATTTTAGAAAATGTTTGGTAGAAAAAGATAAGGAGGCAATTATGTCTTATAAACATGAACTCCATGAAGAGTCATTAACAGAAATGCACAACATCAATAATCACGATTTGTATTTAGCAAAAATATCTATATTAGCTTCAATTGATATACCTAGAGAATATTGAGGGCTATGGGGAGACATTTTTTGTATACATTGGTTATCAAATTGGTTGAAAATTCCAATTAGAATTTGGTCCAAAACAAAAATGAAAATGTATTTGTACTTTAATTCAACAAATGCTTATGACATACTATTTCATGATGAACATCCTATAAATGGCCACTTTGAGCCATTTCTTTGTAAAAACGACCCTTTCATGGATTCTTCCTTTTGGCAGCAAACTATTGCGTATGAACAAATTAACTTATGCATCTTTGAACATCGAACATTTAGGGCCATGAAAAACCTCGATAGAGTGCCCATGTTCAATAGCATATATGGTGAGAGTGCATTTTAAACAATTTGTTATCTTCTAGATAATGAATATAGTGTATCATGCCTTCGACTTATCATTGCACAAACATTTTGCAATGCATTTGTTCAAAATGACCCATTTGTAATTAGATGCATAACGAAGCATATATCCTTTAGTTGTATAGAAATTTACAAAACAATAGCTACTTGGAAGGAATACATAAAACAATTAGCATTTCCCTATAACAAAGGAAATTTTGAAGGTGATCTATTTGTATTTGCTTGGTTAAGAAAAATGCTAAACATACCTTTTGTCATTTGGTCTATAGTTACAATGTCCATATTTAGGAAAATATGTAATTAAGAAACAATACTTAGAACTTTGAATATATTGAAATTTGAAACAAGTATAGGTCATGTCTACTATGAACCTTTACAACAAATAGGAAAAATTGAAAGTCGGATAATAGGTGAACTTGGTGCAATTGAATTCAAAGCATCTGAAGCAATAGCTGATATTGGTGCAACCCAATTCAAAGCATCTTGTAGCTTAAACAAGTACAACAAAAGTTTATCTTTGCATCTTGTTAAAGACATTATTCGAAGGAAATTGAAAACACAGAAAATCAAACTTGCCTATTACAGAACAACAATGAAACAACACATAGTGCAAGAAGATTTAGAGCATCAGCCCACAAAAATATCTCATGTTCCAATTGACATTAATATTGAGGATATTTTCATCTTTGAATCAATGCAGTATTTGAAAAGTAGTGTTGTGAACAAGTCTGAAGCAATAAATCAACTAAATGCAGGCAAATTCAAACCATATTTTTCCTTAAACAAGCAAAAGAAAAACATGTCTTAGCATCTGCTTAAAGACACTATTCGAAGAAACATGAAAACAAACAAAATACAGCTTTCATATAATACAACAATAATGAAACAACAAGTAGTACTAGATGATTTGTGTCAGTCAACATCAAGAAAAAGATTAAGGAACAGGTCAACAAAATTATCAATGGTTCAACAAAAATATCGAGCATAAATAAATGATACACCTATCTTTCATTGTTGAATATGTCAAAGAAATTTCTTTAGAATATATGTTTTGTCGATGAAAGAAGTGAACTGAAAAACACATGAAAGACCATTCGAAAACCACTAGCTTGTTTCCATGAATTTGAAAAGCCTATGTTAGGCCCCTATACTACTAGTGTAACCCCCTATTGTTGTTAGTATAACCCACTTATTATATTGATGTACCCATGTAGTGCCCATATTGTTACTATTGTGCCACATAGAAGCCCACTATTGTTATTATTGTGCCCTTACATTATTATTGTTATGTCGACTCTGATTATGTTATAACCCCTTAGACTCCTATATATAGAAAGGAGGTCTTTTCATTTGTATCATCCAAGAATTGTTCATTTATGTAATGTAAAGGAGGTTTCCCCTCGAAGAGGCTGAATTCTAAGGCGTTGATCTATCTTTTCTATCTTTTCTTGAGCTGGTTTCATAACATTTGGTATCAGAGCTTTGGATTCTAGGGTTTCGCTGCTCCAAACAGGTCATCGTGGCATTTTCGCTATAACTTTTTTTCTGTGACGTTTCAGAAGTCGAAAAAAAAACCCATTTGAGAAGAAATCGCGCTGAACCTTGGGTCCGAATTTCAGAGCTTTTCGCGTGATATTTTCGGAGATATGATCTCAGGAAGTTGGTATTTGTGCAGACTCCTGAATTACACTCAAAACAGGTGACCTGGGGAAAATCGTCATAACTTTCTTTTTGAGCATCGGATTGAAATTTCGTAAGAAGGTACAGAAAAAGGACGGACTGTAGTTTTTGTTTATATATTTTTCAAAGTCAAAGGTTGAAACAGTGACACGTGTCACTTCATACAAGTTAGCTCTACTGAACTAGTCTATAATCAAGTCACTGTGGGAGATTTCGCATAACTCTTCCTTGGAGAATCCAATTTGGGTCAGACTTGTGGAATTGGAAAGAGGACATAGAGGGCTACTGCAGGTCACAAATTCAGAACTAGGTGATTGAAAAGTACAGAGTTACAGTCGTTTCAAGGTCGAGCTCCTAAAATCAAGAAAAAGCAAGATGAGGAAGTTTGATGGCAAGGATCCGGTAAATTGGATACTTCAAATGGAGCAATATTTTGATCTACATGGTGTACAACTGTTACAAAAGGTATGTATTGCATCTTCATATTTAGAATCAGATCAATTTTTATGGTATGAAGGGCTTTGTTCTCGTAAAAAACTTGTTACGTGGTCAATTTTCACGGAGGAAATGATAGCACATTATGAGGATACAAAGAGAAACACCTTCTTTAGAGCAACACCACAAAAATTGGAAAGAGTAAAAAGGCTTTGTGACATAATGGAAAGAAAAATTATGGAAACTAGGAAGCATACCCCTCACAACTATAAAGATGGAAGTGTTGTTTCTCCCAGCCTTCCACAACCTACAAGGGTTACACCACAACAATTGGAAGAAAAAAGAGAAAAAGGGCTTTGTTACAATTGTGATAGAAAATGCACTAAAGGTCATAGGTGTGCTGAGAAGAAATTATTTTACATAGAATATGAAGAGGAGGAAGAAAAGGATCAAGAAACATCAAAAGAAGAGGATATACACTAGGACACCACCCCAGAGAAAGAAGAAATGAATCAGACCATATCTTGTAAAGCATTGGAAAGAATTACCACTCATCAAACTCTCAAGATAGAAGGACATATCAAGAAGAAAAAGGTGCAAGTAGTGAAAGATCACATCGAGAAAGAAGAAATGAATCCAACCATATCTCGTAATTCAATGGACGAAATTACCACTCCTCAAACTATCAAGATAGAAGTACACATCAAGAAGAAAAATGTTCAAGAAGTGAAAGATCACATTGAGCATCAAGAAATGAATCCAACCATATCTTGTAAAGGACGGGAAGAAATTACCACTCCTCAAAAGATAGAAGGACATATCAAGAAGAAAAAGGTTCAAGCAGAGAAAGATCACATCGAGCATCAACAACAAGTTCTCCAACTTTTAAAGGATAACACCACTTCGGTGCAAAATCAAACGAAACAACAGGTAGATCAACATCGTAGTGAAAAATGTTTTGATGTAGGTGATTGGGTATTTTTACTGCTACATCTAAAGCAAGCTATTTATGAGAAGGAAATTTTGGCAATATTACATGCACTTAAAAAATGGCGACCTTACCGAATGAGAATACTCTTCAAGGATGAGGATGTGGAAGCATTGTTTTTTGCTATTTATATTATCCAACCAAATTGGATAAACGAAGCAAGGGATGAATGGAAGAAGGATGAAGAAGTATGGCCACTTATTCAAAAGTTGCAAAAGATCCCAATTCAAGCAATATTGTCAGAAATTGAAGAGGAAGGAAAAATCATATTGGAACCTGGAGCAGTCACAGAAACAAGAACCCGACAGCTACAAAATCGATCAATTTCAGAGTATTTCATCAAGTGGAAGAACTTACCCGCTGAATATTCCACATGGGAGGACAAGAATTTTATACAGAAGCATCAAGAACTACTCAAGCATTGAGGACAACGCTTTTTGAAGGAGAGGGGCATGTTAGGCCCCTATACTACTAGTGTAACCCCCTATTGTTGTTAGTATAACCCACTTATTATATTGATGTACCCATGTAGTGCCCATATTGTTACTATTGTGCCACATAGAAGCCCACTATTGTTATTATTGTGCCCTTACATTATTATTGTTATGTCGACTCTGATTATGTTATAACCCCTTAGACTCTTATATATAGAAAGGAGGTCTTTTCATTTGTATCATCCAAGAATTGTTCATTTATGTAATGTAAAGGAGGTTTCCCCCTCGAAGAGGCTGAATTCTAAGGCGTTGATCTATCTTTTCTATCTTTTCTTGAGCTGGTTTCATAACAGCCTAGTTTTGAAAATGTGAAAAATAATAGTTGCTTCATTTGTAGGCTTTGAAAAAAAGCATTTTCAGATGACACAATTCCTAAATATGCAGCTCCTGCAAAAATAAGAAGAAATAAAGGCACTCGAACACTTAGTAAACTTAATGAACTAGAAGAAAGACTAATGGCATTACAATTTCCCTTTTTGCAAATAAACGAAATGAGCCATTGACATAAAAAACCATAGCTAGGTTTAACTGGAGGAGTCATCAATGTCCCAACTAATAAATGTAGAATTCAATTTACGTTGCCTTGAAACATAAAACACACTGACACAGTGGCAGTTGTGCTACAAAAGCATTTAAAATTAAAAAGTGTCTATACATTTGGTCGGGTTAGTTCACATAGTCATGAAAACATTAAAACAATTATGCAAAACAATGCTTTACAAGTTAGAAAATGCCAAGATAGAAAACAATTGGAAACAAGTGTTCATAGAAAACCAAGGAGCATATGACAATACATATGATATTGAAAATAATGAAAATGATAATCAGGATATTAATGAACCGATCACAAAAACATTGGTTCATGGTTTCACTGATCCACATACTATCCATGACCTTGTAAATAGGAAAATTAATATTGCACCTCCTGCAGGCTATGTGCCATTAGGATTTTTCCAAGATAAACACTTAGAAGAAATGAGTTTTCCATCATTGTTCTATGGAAACAAACATCCAAGTGATCTGTTGAAAAACTTTACATATAAAAAAATCTATTAATGGGAAATCTTGCATAAAAATCATGACTTTTCTTACGATACAACTAACCTATTTTATAAAGCAATTCACATTATCATAAACCAAGTATTGAATGTTATGTGGATTAGAATTAGAAAAGGTGAGTTGAAAGGAAGAAAATTACTTGCAAAAGATGTCAAATCCAAACCAAATTTGGATTTCATTTTGAAATCTGACATTAGGTACATGGATTTAAAAAAAATTGCACTTCACCAGACTACCATCAACAAATACGTAAAAAACAATATGCAATGATTCGACAACTAGGTCCACCTACTTTCTTTGTGTCCTTTAGTAGCATAGAGCATCTTTGGGAGCCTTTGATGAATGCATTAAAACATATAAGGCAGAGTACTACAAGGCCAAACAAAAATGAATTAGAAGAAAATGAACCACACACATTAATAAGAAATGATCCTGTAACTTGTGCACATTACTATAGATCTAGGATGGATGCTCTGCGCCAATTAATAGCTCATGATTGCAAGTATTATGGAGAAATTGATGACTACTTCTACGTCACAGAATTCCAAAACAGAGGAATTAAGCATGAACATGGTTTATTATGGGTAAAATATGCACCGATCTATGGTAAAGACGCAAACATTGATCTTGAAAATTTTGATGATAAATAATTGTCAACTGAGTCATCAATTCTACCAAAATCTCTTAGAACCGTCCAACATCATTGTCACATAAGAACCTGTAGGAAACATAAAAAATCTAATTGCAGATTTAATTTCTCGATAACTCCAATGAAAATAATGAAAATACTTGAACCTTTGGAACTTGATAGCGCTAAAACGAAAACAAATGAAAAGCTAATATTTGACACAATAAACGATGTCAATTATGATCAAAAGGATACATTTGATAGCTTCTTGCATAACATTGAATTAACAAATGATGAATACATACATGCTATCCAATGTACACTAAATCACATAACTTAACTGCTATAAAGAAAGTCATCTGACACCTGGAAAAATATCTTTGCTCGACACATCCTGGAAATTTGGATTGCAAACACTCACTCTCAATTTGTACTTGATTCATATGTCATTGCGATGTACTGCAATTCCTATATGGAAAAATAAGATAAAACACTTACATCAACCTTCAAGAACATATGCAAAAATTACCTTAAAACAAAATCTGATATAATGGACACTATTAATTGTCTAGGAAAATATTTAGTAAGCATGCAACAAATGTTTGAACAACAAGAAATTTACATTGTGCTATCACTTCCATTAAACTGTAGTTCACGAAAATGTATTTTCGTTAACTCTCCTACAGCGGAACGCGCATTTGTTTTGAAAAGAAAAAAAGACTTGCTAAAGGAACTAGATGACTCTGAAGACATAATGTGTCCATCAATTATTGACTATTATATTCTATGAGCTATAGCTATTAATGCTATATGTTTAGCAAAATTTGCATCTAGTTATGCAAACAAAGGGAAAAAACATAAACAAGAAAATAAGGCATATGTCATTCGGTGCGTGAGATATAACAAATACAAAGACATTGAAATTTTTTGTAGAGAATAGTTAATGTTATACTATCTGTATCGAGTCAATGGGACTACGATCAAGCAACACCACCCAAGTTGGCAATCTGCATATGTTGCATTGGAAAAAACAATTAGGCAAAATGAACAAAAAATTAGGTTTGTTATAGGACCTACATGGGGTGACATAGATGATGAAGTCAATGCAATAGAAACACAAGTGGAACAATTATTTGACATAGATACTCTAAAACCAAATGAAACTGAGAATACAAGATTTGATAAATCCATCAATGAAAAATACAAAACCTATGATTTCCAAAGTGATGTGCAACATTTCCAACATACAAAGAACTTGACTCTACTATCTACAAGGCCATATGAAAGTGTCAAACAACAAAATATACTAGAATACATAGAGTATTATAAGTTAATACGATAATTAAACCCAGAACATGCAACATTAGTAGTTGACGTGATAGCAAGAAAACTATATAAGCCAGATGAACCAAATCATTTGTTCTTGAAAGGACACGCAGGAAGAGGAAAAAGATTTACAACACTAGCAATTTTCTAGTCCTTATTACGGATACATAATGGCACATTGGCTTATAATCCAACACAGCTAAAATGAATAATCACAACACATACAGGAAAAGCTGCATTTAACGCAGGGGGTGTCACATTGCATTCTGCATTCTATTTACCCTTTAGCATCAATGATTGTTCTTCACTAAACAATGAAAAGTTAGATACATTATCAAAGCGCTTCAAACAACTTTGTGTAGTTCTTATAGACGAGGCATCACTTGTTGGTGCAACAACGCTTTATCAGATTGATAAGTGACTCCGCCAAATCCTGCATATACCAACTTCATATTTTGCTAATGTTGACACGATATTCTCTGGTGATCTCTACCAAGTAATCCCTATAAGAGACTCTATTATATTTTAAAACCCAAGAATAAAAAAAAACATAATTCCATATGGCTTTTGGACAGAGAAAATAAAATGTTATCAACTATATACTCAATGTGTCAAAAAGACCCGATCTTCATCAATTTCCTAAACAGGATGAGATTAAACACGCAAACTGATAAAGATATTGCATACATTAATGAAAATTTCCATAGGCCGCCACCTTTAGATCCACTTTTCCCAAACATTTTCTACCGAAACAAGGATGTTCATAATCATAATAAAAAAATTCTTTCATTGGCATATGGTCAACAAATAACACTTAATGCTATTGATGAGCATGAAATTATTGGATCAAAATATTTTTCTTTTGAAAATAAAATAGCATTGATGTCAACAATAATAGTCAAACAAAACATGTTAGTTGAGTTATATGCAAGAAAATACAATACCAATGATGGATTAGTCAATGATGCTGAAGGCATTCTCACATGTTACTCATCCAATAACAATGGAAATGACATTATTTGGATAGAATTTCCAGATGTAAACATTGGAAAGCATCAAAGAAACAAATTCAAGGAGCTGTATGAGATAAATATATTGTCAGCATGGACATCAATTTTTCGAATTGCAAAAGCATTAGCAATGTCCCACAACAAATTGCAAATCACAATACGAAAACAATTCCCAATACAATTAGCTTGTGCATGAACAATACACCGAACACAAGGACTAACATTGGATCAACTTGCATTTGACCCAAGTGGTGTCACCAAACATGGGCTAGTCTATACTACACTATCACGTGTTAAAACTATTGACTCGTTATACTTGATTAACAAGATAACACCCCAAAACTTTGATGTACAGAACAAGATATTATATGAAATGAAACGACTAGAAACAATTGCTTCATGGAAACTGGAATTGACGAAAAAAATAACCTAACAACCCAAATTTTTTTCCAATTGCAACTTTAAATACACATAGTCTACATGCACATCTTAGCGATGTTGTCCATGAAAAAGACTTATTAGACAATATGATTCTATGTTTTAAAGAAATGCACTTGTACATTCCACCCAAAAACAAACAATTCCTACCATCCAAGTTTTCCATAGCAAATTACATGCATGGCATCCTTACTTGTGTAGAGAAGAAGATATTGATCAAAGAAACAAAAAAAAGTTGTAACAACAAAACTGAACTCACGCTAATTGACATCTACTTCCAACAACCAATTTTATTAATCAACATTTATGCAACTCCATTCGAACAAGTGTCCACAATAATAGAAATGATTAGAAAAGAAAAATCACAAACTACAACTGTTAATTGTGTCTTCTTAATCATTGGTGATTTTAACATTGATATTCAATTAGAAACAACTCGCAGTCGAGCTCTTACAGAATATATGAAAACTGAGAACTTGAAAGAAATAACAATTTATATCCACGATAAAAGACAACAATAGATCATATCTGGAAAAATTTACCTATTGAGCAATGTGAAACCAATATTGAAAATGCATATTGGTCAGATCATAGCATAATTTATGCTTTTATACAACTCTAATCAAAACATGGTATATGCTTTGTTGCATTTCTGGTCACAACAAAAGCTAGATTTGTGTGCATCCCTCATGTGCAACAATCTAGGTACAATAATGTGCCTTGCCTTAGAATCGTCAGTGCATCTAATTTGTTCTCTGTCTTCTGATTTCATAGCCTTCTATTTTCATTAGGAAATTTGTTGTGTCAAAACTAAAATATATTTACGTTACACAACTAGTGTTTCAAACATATAACTCTTGTGAAATGTTTTCACTAACTGATTTACAATATGTTTGTTTCCTTGTTGTGTTTTCATAAGTGTACCAATAGAAAAAATGTCAACTCGTAAAGCAGATAGTACAACAAGAAGAAATTAATCCATTCATAAATAAGATAGTGCAACAGCAGCAATGAATGCAATCATAAAGCAGATAGTGCAACAAGCATAAATGAATCTAGCCATTTGGACAAACGGTTTACTCTTTTTCCTTTCACAATCAAGAACAAACCAACCAGTCTTTGCATTTATACATTAATTAATTTATACATTTTCTTTTTCCATTTTACTATTTTTAGTATTCGTATTTATACACTAATCAATTTCGCTTTTTCTTTTTTCGTTTCACTCTTTCTAAAATATCCAGTAGGCAAAAGAAAAAACAACAAAGCAAGAAATAGTAGCATCGTCCATAATGTACATTTGCATGGGAAGTTTAACAATTATATTTGAAGGTGATGTGTTAGTGTTATATGGTCCTGCATCTACTCCAGTACCCTCCTCACCACAGAAGGCACAAGTTGTACATGTCAACCTTGTTGATGTGCATGGACAACTTACAATAACCATCAACATAAGCGATAAACTAATATCTCAATTTTCCTCATATTTCTCTATTGGAAAAAGTGTTCGTATAATAGGATTCAACGTCACTAAGAAAATAAAATATGAAAGAGATGATGCTAACCACTGTATCTCATTGAATTCAACATTTGTCGTTGAGACAATACCCATGCTTTGTTCTTAACGTTGGCTTACTCCAGACACTACGATTGCTATGCTTTTAGAGGAAAATATAGATTATTCAGTTGGAAGCATCGCAACACTTGTCAAAGGATATTGCCAACAGAACAATCATCAATTTGAAATATATGTCAAAGGTGGTGAAACAAATAGTGACTGTGCTTCGGTATTGTGTCAAATCTTCTGTTCTATTATGCTTAGCTTTCTATGTGTCCATTTTTTTTTTCTCTTGCTAAAAGAATTTATTTTTTGATGCTTTTTCGATCACAACTAATCAAAATTTTCACTTGAATTTCTTTCAAGTGTATTTCACCGAACAACACAAACAAAAATTTGTTGAACTGCAATATGATATAGTAAGAGGAAAGACAATCTTGCTTCTCTTCAAAAACATGGTTCGAATTGGACCAAGAGAATCGCATACCATACGTACATGTTTATCAGGCTTGTTTGAGCCACTTAATGATGAATTGACAAAATCTTATCTGCATACTCTTGCCAAAACAAAGCTCCAGGAAGGTTTTCAATTGCATTTCAACTACTTCTTATTTTTAGACTCTACCAAAAACAAATGTTCAACAAAGTTTTCAGCTGCATTTGAACTTTTTATAAACATTTCTCTATTTCTTCTTGAACTATTTACTTTTTCTCTTACTATTTTTTCTTTTCCTTACATTATTCATCTACTATAAACCTAACAAAAATATTTGTATTCCCAATTGAACTATTACAGATTAATGGAATTCTCAAACTAGTTGATCTGTTTTTCCCGCCATACAAGCCATTCTACAGTGAGTGTAAACAACAGATTAGAACAATAGATTGTCCAATCAATAACATGTTTTATTGCACGAACTACGGTGATAAAAAGTTATTTTCTTATGAACACAGTCTACAATGTACAATAAAAGATGCAGATGGAAAGCTAGATTGCATCCTTCCAAAAGACCTTCTTAAAATCTTCTTTTCAAGTCTTCTGCAAATATCCTTTGCAGAATATAAACAAAACATCTCTACAACTATTTTCATGTTACGTGCATTTTCACTCAAGGGAACCTTCACAATTTCGATGGAAAATATCATTCTTGATATCAAGTAGATTTGTTTTTGTAACAGGCATCTTAACAATGGTAAATATGAAAAATTTTGTATATATCTTCAGAGTTTTGTTGTTCAATGAAAAAAGATGTATCTTCTTTCTCTTTGTTTTCAACCTATCTCTCCATTGTAATACTTGTTTTTAGATATCATTACACTTTTTATTGTTTCAATTTTGTTCCCACTTCTATTTGCATTTTATTCTATTTATTATAATTTAAAGAGTGACATCAATCTTAACCACTATATCATATAATCACCTGATTATTAGTTGTTACCCTAACCTTATTTGGCAGGGGTTGCGAACCGATTTCTTTAAAGTCCGAGAGAGAATAATTTTCCAACTTGCTCCCTTCTGCCCCGGTTGTTCATGCTTACCCGACTTTGAAATTTATTTTGATAATATTTTTAGTTGTAAAAGGTCCAACTGCTATTAATGGCTGCACATGCATGATGCCTTAACTTTCTTAAAAGGTTTTCCTTCTCTGACAACTTTTGCAATTTTTATTTTTGCAATGTACTTGGTCATGGACATGTGATGTCTTATATTGAGGATGATGATATTGTAGAATTGTGGATGATCTCAAGCACTTCAATGCATCCATGCTCTTGGCCCAGAGGAAAATCGAGTTTCTTGACCGACCATCCAAAATTTGCTGAAGACATACTTACATACAAGCATATATATGTAATTTGGTGTTATGGAATTTAGTTTTCTCTATTATTGGAGATTTATCCAGATTATTTGTTGATCTAGTTTTTGATTTTTTTTTTTGAGGTTCATCCTATTTTGAACCTCAAGGTTCGAATTTGATGACCTCCATGACATAGTCTTATATACCAGATGTTTCTTTTTATGAAAATACTAGGCATAGTGCCTATTCTGGTGGCAGTAATTAGACAATGGAGATCAAGTCTCTCGCCTGTGTCTACTCACCACACAATCACAGCATATGCTGGTAGTTTTAGATGGTATCTCCAATATTTTACTCGCTCTGTGAGTGTTAGTTCGAGGTACTTTACCTTTTTCTTTCACTTGTATGAGGCATATCAATATAGATTTAAATTCTTCTTCTGAATCGGCTGAAATAGCTTCTTGTTATCAGGATGATGCTAACACACAGATTTAGCATTATGAGGTATGAAATGCACAGTGATTACCATTCCATACAGTCCGAATTCTCTCACAATTCATGGCTATTGCTTTCCGTTCCGTTCTACTTCTAGGAGTAGCTTTCTCTCATTTCCCCAACATGATAGAAATTTGAGTTCTCTGATACTTGATAATTTGAATTCCACAACTAAATGAAAACTCAAATAGCATGAAGATTCAAACTAGAGTGATAATTCAAACAAATTGATCATTCAAGCCACAAATAATTTGGACTTTCTGTTAATCCAGATTTCACCCAAACGCATCTGAACTCCACCCAAGAAAAATAAAACAATAGTTCTGCGCTTCCACTGAACTGGAAACCCACCACATGCCAGAAAAGTGTCTTGGTTGCAAATATACTTTTATCCTTGAGCTTGAGACCAATATTGAACTTTCGTGGTTAAATCTTAAGTATATATTTTCACAAGTGATACTGATATTGCATTTGATTTGGATATATTTTCCTTTCCTTTTCCTTCATCTCAAAAATTCCAACACATGGAATTTATATTATTCCTTCAAATGAGTATTTAGATTATCACATTACCAATAATTGCTTAATTTGCTTCGGCAGAAATGCATTTTTTCCACTTATTCCTGCAGAATAATATCGTGATTATGGCTTTTGTAATGTTGAAGAATTAACTCATTATTGACTTGGACAATTTTCTTGGTTAATTGTGTTTGTATCTTAACCAAGTAGTCATTCTAAGAAGTTCAGCTAACTTATGTCCAGGGCAGTGTCAGTTCAGCCATATAAAAGGATTAAGCCTGCATATTTGTCATGTGCGGCACCTCGGATACTATCTTCTCCAAGAAGATATCCTAAGCATGCACTGCCTATTCCTTAACTTGTAGCAGAGGATGATGAATCTGTCTGCCAATTTAAATTTGCTTGCACAATATTGCGTGGAATGCCTCATATAAGCCTTCTCATAAATGTCTTATTATTCTTTCAGCTTAGTGTCTTCCCATGTTCATGTTGTATTCAGAGTGTAGTACAATTAATAATGAAATAGTGTACCGGTATTTCATATTTGATTATATAAACTAGACTTTGGGAAGCATGCTTCTCCATTCAATAAAGTCTAATTTTTAGTAAATTGCGGTATGTACTATGTTGATTGTTAAATCTTTGGGTGGATCCAGAGTCATTTGAAATTGCAGTAGGGGATATCTAGGGTCTTTTATGAGATTGTGTTACTTTGTGTAATGCACTATAGAGCTTATGCTAGACAATTATGTGACGGAAAGGATAATGTGCTCTGCAGAATCATTTAAGTAGTAATCACTTTGCAAATAGCTGAGCATGTTTTGGCTCATCCAAGTATAGCTTTTTGAATGATACCAACACTTATAGATCAGATAGCTCACGATGATCCAAATGGCCATCTTTAAGTAGATTGCAGATTCCCCAAATATTTGGGAATCCAATGGATATGGACGTGGTCAATTTTAACCGCTCCATATCCATCAAATTATCGAATATTCGGGAAATCTGCAATCGACTTAAACTCACCGGATCCGAATAAAGCAACCCATTTACCATGATCTCAGCCACTTCAGTGCATTAATGCTTCTTAACAAAGAAACATACTAATTTTCATGGAGAGTTTCAGTGCATTAATGCTTCTTATCAAAGGAAACATACTAATTTTCAAGGAAAATTCATAACAAGAGTGCTAGACCACAGGGTTGAGCATCTAGAAGCAGACTAACTCAAATAAGATAGCCTATTTGGCATGGAATGACATCGAATTCAAAAAAAATAGTTCACCTGTGCTTATATCTTCATTGACCTGTTCCTAGAAACACTACACATTGGTGATCATGTCAACGTGGCATATGTAAAGTTCATTTCAAATACACGGGTAACTCATCTTGTAACTTTAGTACTTGAAGAGTGGGCAGGCAGTGGAGTCGCCACGTAAAATGAAATAATTGACAAAAGATATGAAATGCAAACAAAAAAATAAAAAAAACCAAAACACATCGAATAATTCCAGAAGCGAATGAATGGAGGTTCCCACACATCAATCAATTACAACCCCGCGGTATGACATTAAATGTCGCATGGGGTCGTATGTATGCACCGGATTTAATTCCTGCCGGAGAGTTTCCTTGCCTATAATCTTAGTCCTCGCATAGGACTAGTGTTATGTTGCTTTGTCTACACGCATTGCAGAGTGTTATTTTCTTCTTGATAATTGCGTATACCACTTTTTTTTAAAAATTTTCCTCAATATAATTAATATGTCTAGCACATCTATTCTTTTAATAAATTTCTATATTTACACTATCTTATTTTTTATTTCATAATTTGTATGCACACTAATTTAATAACTATATTAAATAAATGTAAAAAATTATAATACATGATGTTAGAATTTAATTTATTTTTAATAATATAATTAAATCGATAAGTTTATTGATGGATAATTTCGTCTTTGTTTAGTTTGAAGTTGAGACATGTTTTAAAAAAAAAAATATTTTAAATAAAAAAAATATTAGCAATAATAAAAATATAAATAATTGTTTATGAAGTTTTGGATAGATGTTGATTTTGTTAAGACACTCCTAGATATTAAGTCCCCAGTTCAATTCCACTCCTTGTTTAAGCATTATTCTTAAGCATGATTAAGACATAGCCTCATCAATGAGAAACTTACAAAAACAAAACAAAAAAGCCTTAAATGATTATACATATTTGGTTAGTTTTAATTAAAAACATTATAAAATATCAATAATCTCATTTTCATTGAGCTCACTTGGTTTGTTATTAATATTACAATTTAGTATGGAAAAATGTAAAGTGAAAATATTTCACTTTCACTTTTAAAGTTATAAATAGAATATATCTATGTTTCCGTAAGGGTATATGTGATCCAACGTTTCGGATAGGACCTCCATGAGAGTAAACGAGTATTGGATTTCCTTTTATAGGAACTTCTTGGATTATGTATTCTGCAGTAGAAATATTGAATTTTATCATCTTTGATGAAAATTTAGATAAAAAAAATGAATGAGATGATTTCATTATGGACCAAGGTTTGATTAGAAAATTAGTTAATTAATTTGAATGTGAAGGGAAAGAGAGAGTGGAAAAGTGATAGTTGAAGTAAATTAAATATGAATAAATATTAACCAAATTGAGAAGAAAAATTATGTTATTTTTTGGAATTAGAATAAATGAGTTATTTTCGAAAAGGGACATATAAATAAGGAATATTTTACCCTATGAATTGGTTAAATATGGAACGATTTGGATGAGCTTTTTGATAATTTAAGAAATAGGAGAATGATAAATTGTAGAAAATTAAAATTAAATTTATTGAAAGATTTTAGAATGAAACCTAGATAAATATAAATGGGAGGATAATCTAATGAAAAATCAAAGGATTATAATGCAAAAGGGAGATAATGAGACACTAGGGAAATTTAAGGACGGGAGAAGAAATTAGAGCAAGATAAAAAAAAATAATTTAAGAAGAGAAAGTGAACGGAGCTAGGATAAGGAACCAGAATTCTATAGGGATACCTGAAGGGGGAGGGAGGGGCACAGAGAACAGGGTCGGGTCAAGAGTCAAGGGTGAAATGGTTGATGACAGATTTCCACGATTGACTAAGCTTGTAACCATCTTCCCTATCAAAATTATGAGGGTTTTTCTCGATTTCGAGGGCTTCTCGAATTATACGAGAGTGGTAAAAAGGGGAAGAAGTAATGACTTTAGCTTGGTTGAAACAGATTAGGTGTTTGGTCTTATAAGAGTGCTCTGCAATGGTGGACTTTGAAAGACGGTTATGGTTGGCATCAACAATATGTTCCTTGAGGTGGGCTTTGAACGGGCGACCTGTTTGACCAATGTAAGATTTACTGCAAGAATAAGGGATTTTATAAACCCTTGATCCTAGCATTGGATTTGATAAGTCTTTGGGTGAGCGAAACAATTTCTTGAGGGTTTTATGGGGTTTGAATACAGTTTTAATGCTTTTCTTAACCATAATCTTGGTAATAAGATTAGTGGTCCCTTTTATGAAAGGGAGGGTGACTTGGCAACAAGAGGGGGAGGGGTCCATCTTTTTAGGTTTAGGGTGAGCCATAGACTAGAGTGCTTTGGAGATCTGAGCAGAGGAATAGCCATTGGCCTTGAAAGCCTTGACTAGATGAGATTTTTTAACTGAGAGAGAATGCGGGGCAGATATTTTTAGAGCTCGGGAGAAGAGTTTTTTGAGGACACCAAACTTTTGGGATTGGTGGTGATGGGAGAGGACGTGGAGATAACGGTTAGTATGAGTCTTTTTTCTATAAAATTGTTGGGAGAGGGTGCGATTGGGGAGGTGAGTAACAAGCACATCAAGGAACAAGAGGGATTTTTTGGATTCAATCTCCATAGTAAACTGGATAAAGGGGGAGATGCTATTAAGATGGCTCTGAAAGGCATCAAGGGTGTGGCATCCGTGTTGCTAGATGACAAAGGTGTCATCAACAAACTGGAACCAACATTTGGTTTTGAGATGCCAAGATTTGATAGCTATGGCTTCAAATTGCTCCATAAAGATGTTAGCCATGACAGGAAACAGGGTGGAAACAGGGGGGAGCCCATTGTTGTACCTTCCGTCTGCTCATAGATACTACCTTTACAGGAGAAGAAGGTGGACTAAAGGAAATTTTGGATTAAGTTTAGGATTTCTTGGTCAACTAACTGGGAGATAAAGAGAAGAGCTTCGAGGATAGGGATCTTGGTGAAAAGGGAAACAACATTAACCAAAAGGTCATTCTCATCAATCATAATGGATCTAGTCTTATCAATGATGTTCGCGAAATTCTTGATGTAAGAGGGAGTGGATCCCACAAATTGTTGAAGGTTGGAGGCTAGATAATGACTCACCGCATGGGTAGGAGTTCCAATGGAACTAACAATGGGGTGGAGGGAGTTATCAGGCTTATGAATTTTCGATTGACCATAAATTTTAGGAGTTTGGGGGGCCTAGGGAATGAGCTTGCATTGAATGAAAGTAGGTATAGAAGAGGATTTTATAGCCTTGGAAACCAGCTGAGAGATATCATTTAGGGGGTTCTTAGGAAGGATTTTATAAGAAGAAGAAGACAAGAGATTTGTCATCTTGGACTCATAATCAGAAGTGTTCATCACAACCGAAGGATTACCTTTGTCAGCTTTGAAAACAAGGATATTAGGATTATGATTAAGGCGCTTGATGGATTGGAATTCCACTTTAGAAAGGTTAGGGATGGGAGGCTTGGCGCACTGCAAAATTCTACCACAGTCTTGTTGGATTTCTTCAGCAGAGTGAGGAGGGAGGTTCAGGGTCATCAACTCAATGGAGCAAAGGATCTCTTCCAAGGGAATCTTGCGAGGAGAAAGAGAAAAATTAAAATATTTTTCTAGGAGTTGGAGGGTATGGGGATCAAGGATGAGCGAAGAGAGGTTTACCACAAAAGGAGGATGAGAATAGGAAGAAGAGGTTGATGAAATAGAAGAGGATGAGGTCTTAAGAAGAAAATTATTAGAATTAATATTAGTAATCAAAGAAGGGGAATTACATTTGCTAAGTGCCTTAGAATTAGAGTCGATAGAGGGATTACTAGGGATTTTGATTTGATTAGAATGAATAGAATTATAATGGACCGATATGGAATTAGAGAGAGAAGTAAGGGAATTAGTGGGAAAGTCGAACCCCATCAAGAGGTTAGGGTTGGTTAGGTTCGAAATGGGTGCAATCGACTTAGAGAATGAATTAGCATGCAGGGAGGGGGTGCAAGTTAAAAGGGAGGAGCGGTCGAAATAGGGCAACGATGGTTCGAAATTATGTGGATTGACAGACACACATCTTGAAGGGAGGGTGGGTGAGGTTGAAATGGACGTGGAGGGAATAGTAAAAGCCAGATTCAGATTAGTTGTAGAGGTTATTAAGTTAGGAGCGGTTAATGAATTATGATCATCATTTATGATGGCTGCTAGTGGTAGCATATTAACACTAAACGAAACGATGGAGTCTAGATTGGGAAGCGACGTGCTAGAGGTGAAATCCAAGCTAGATAGGACAGAGCCGGATGTAGTGTTGCAGTTAGTACATTCGACAGAGGATTACAAGGAGGCGTAGTCGGCTTCAAAGGTGATGCAGTCGGCTTCTGAGGTGGCTAGATGTATCAAGGAAGGGCAGGTAAGTTCGAGCTGTCGGTGAAGGGGATCAATAGAGGGAGAAGGCTGCGAAGAGGTGGACAACTACGAAGAGGGGGAACGAGGGTTAATGGGGAGGGTGAAGAGGCGGAATGCGATTGCAGGCTAATGAGCATTCAAGGGGAGGAAAAATTCCTGCTTTGATCACTGAAGGGTGAGGTCCACAGTCCAGATGAGGCGGAAGTAGGAGGGTGGGTGTCAAGCCCATGATTCAGTGGTTGATGTGTGGCAGAGTGGGGTGACGCACCCTTGATTAAAAGCGATGAGCCAGGCGAGCGACGAGTCGGTGAATGGGCAAGTAGGTTTTGACGTTTGTTGCGACGATGGGACGAGTTGGTGTTGCGACGAGCTAGGGCGGTTGGTTAAAGGTGCCCGGGACACAAGTTGCGACGAGCCAATGAAGAGTCGAAAAACTGAAATTTGGCTAAGTGTGGAGACTTTGCGGAGGTAATATTATACGGTGCAAAGTTGGGCATGTGGACCCGGCGGGGTGGCGACATGGGCAAGCTGACGTAAAATGGGAGCGAGTTTTCTGATTTGAGAGGTCAGCCTGGGCAGGCCAACCCACGATGAATCCTTGGAGAATCATATAACTAAGTGGACGCCATGGTGGAGAGAAGCCATCAAATCAATTGAATTTCAATCATTCAAGTGTGAGTTCAAAGATAATGTGGACGAGCAAAGGAGTGGGCAAACTGAGTTAAGGCAAGGTGCAGGTGGCTCTAGACCAAAGCACCGAGCCAAAGAAATAGAACACATAGTTTTTGGTTTCACAAATCGCAAGTTGGGCACGTCTGCCCGATGGACGAATTGGGTAGGGCGTTGTTGTACGCAGTGGGTATGTCTACCCGACGGGTGACTCGCAGAGGGAGTGCTGCACGACAGGGCGAGATGGACGAACGACGAGTTCTACGGTGTGACTGCGATTAAGGTTGTAGTTACAATTTTGGTAAGGCACGCGGAGGTGGGGGCGAAGCATCGGGTGGTTGGACAAGCTACGGATAGGCGCTGGGAAGGGCGACACGCCGGAAGCGAAGACCGAATGGTGTGATGAGCTGCAGAACTGGTTTTTGCGATGATTTTGTGTGGAGGGTGACTCGGGTAGGGTGCCTCTGCCCGATGAGTTGGGCGACCTGACCTGGCAGGGGTGGGCGCTCCTGAACGGTGCTTCAGGCTGTACTGAATGGTGCAGGCCGAACTGTGTATTTTGACAGAATAAAGTAATAAGGAAGTTGGGGTTCCTCTTCAAAGACTGTACCTATATATTTAGTAAAGATTATTATTATCATTGTGGGAGGTGTTATCTCAAAATCATGCCCTGGAAGGCTGCAAACCAGGAAGACTTCAAGTAACTGTTTCAAACCAATATTTTGACTAAGGCTTAGCCTCCTTAGCCTGAGAGGGCTCTCTCAAAAAGGGTTATTGATTTTGACTATTAATAAGATGGCTAACTCTTGTGAAATAACAATGAGAAATATGAATGCTGGAAAAACATTAAACAAGTTTCCATTGGGCCTATGGAGTTAATAAAACCTCAGCAAATAATGATACAGCTTTTACATAGAAGTCAGGGCATGTGGCATTTAAATGTTCAAAACACAACTCTTATAAAACCACAGTTCATGAATGTGTACAGGAAATCAGAGTAGCATAAGTGAATTCTGAGTGATTACACATCTATGCAACTGTAAAATAAATCAAGGATAAAGTAAAACCATACATCTTGAACATAGAAACACTTTATGAATCCTGAGAAGAAAAGCAGTTCTATTATATTACTGAACTCTGTCTTTCTACATAAGCCAAAACAGTACTCTGTTTTATAAAATCTCCAACCCTCATTACATAGATGTTCCAGCTATATATAGAATCCTTATTCTAACTACTTTGAGCTTCCTCCTCTAGCATGAGGGGAACTCGATAACTGCCTCTAATGACACCTATTAGCTATTGAACTAACTAATAATTACAATAAGGAACTGACTGTAGTGTTTAAGAGTTCTAAATTAACTATGACTCTAACTCCATTTTGCATGCATAATGACTTCTTCTTATTCTCTGACACCTGGTCCTCTTTCGACTTGGCTGAGCTGGATGTTTAATACTCCATAGTGATCTTGAACGCTGAACCTTTCAACTGCTAAGAAGTATTAGGAGATTTCCCTTACTTCTCGGCTCCAGTTTTCCTCAAAATGCTCGAATGTACCAAGCATGTTTCTAGCCTTTAATAACCCATAATATGGAACACTGCCACGTTCTGGATGTGTTGTGAGCTGCATCGATTGACATGTGTGCAAGCAAAAGGTCCTTGTATGCAAAAGATTTGCTACCTCTTGAACGATGACAACGGGGATATCACAGAACTTTAAAAATGGGTTGAAATATTTCACCTTTTTAAATCCTCCACCTGTCTTGTTTTGATTGGCTATTGTCGTTCCCGCTGATATCTTGTATACCCTTTTGGCGTTTCCTTTTCAAAATTTTCGCTCAAAAAACAAAACTGCCTGTTCTGTGTTAAAATCAACACCTACAGTAGTTACGTAGCGTGCTACGAAATTGCTGAATTATTTAAAACAGCATACCTTTACCCGAGACCTTTATCACCGAAACATTTGATTGCCAAAACTCCCTTCGACTTTTCATATAATAGCAGGAATTTACATGTCTTCAAAAACAGTAAGACTAAGCAAATTTTACAAAAACTTGGAACAAAACCTCCCTTTGAAAAAGAAAATTCATTTGGCAGCTAACTGGCTTAGCTGTACCTTCAGGTCTTCAATCTTCTTCTTCAGAGCTTTATTCTCAGCTCTTAATTGCATATTTATTTTTCTAACGAACTTGGCCTCTTTGATGGCTGGCACTGTCCATGTGTGAAATTGTGCATGGCCATCAACTACTGCATTCATCTGTTCTTGAAAAGCTTTAGTCTCACCCCACAGAGCTTTACGATATTTTGTATACACATCTGCATGTTTTCTAACTGCTTGCTTCAATTTGGCAATCTCATACTTGGCTGCTTCTAATTGGCTCTTCATGACTGCTATACTATCTTCTTGAGAGGTGATGATTGTTCTGCTTGCATTATTTTGCCTAACTCTCTCGATTGCCTCTATCTTTGACAATGCTTCTTTTACTTGCTTCCTTGTAATAGGTCTTCTGGGTTTTAAAATGAATTCTTCACCTGGCTCATCGAACTTGAGCTTTTTTGAGGCTTTAGACTTTTTGGCAGTTTCTGGTGATGACTGTGTCAAATCAATATGGACTGGTTCAAACTGCTCGAATTCAATGGCCTGTAGTAAATCATTCAAGCTTGCTTTAGACACTGGGCTCTCTTCAACAGCTATGGCTTTTCCCTTTTCCTTATTTATTTGACCTCTTGTCCTTACCCTTGATACTGCTTCAGATTTGCTTGTTTCAGGTGCAGTCTTCTTATTCTGAGGTTGTTCTTGAATGACTAGTGGCTTCACTAGTTTTCTTGGCTGTGACTTGTTTTGCTTTTTGGCTCTTGCCTCTTTTTGAAGTTCAGCTATTGTGAGTTCTCTGACTGGTTGTAGAGTAAGGCCAGTCTTGCTTTGGAATCCAGCCATGAAAATAAACGAATTCCAGTCTCTGCCTATCTTTTGGAGGCCATCCAAAACAAGCAACTTGATTAAACCATGATGAAACAAAGAGGTTTCACAGTCTTCTTTCCTTAACTGCACCTTGTCACACATCTTACTCAAACTGCGAAATAAATAAAAAGGAATATATATGGAGATTTTTCCCGTGAAATGCAAGAGCAGTTTGAAATGGTAAGAATAGACCTTATTGTACCTTCCTTCACAGGTCAAGTATTTCTGAATGCAGGTGAGAAGAAGAGCATAATGTTCCTTTACATAATTTCTGGGCACTGCTTTTGTTAAATCTTCATTTACATATGCCTCCTTTAAAAACTCTTTACAAGGGTTCATATCAAATTTAAAATTTTTAAACCATTCTTCCCGTCCTCTTGGGATCTCTGTCACAGCAGCTATGGCTTCTGGAGAAACTTGGACTTCTAGCATAGCTATTTTTGAATTTAAACCAGTGAAATTTAGCGCAAATTCTTTGGTTACCTGCGCATGTCCTCCTTGTAGCTTCTTGCAAAAGTTCCAGCAGCCGGCATCTTTGAATGCTTTCTTCACGCCTTCATCCCTCAACGCTATATCCAAGCCCTCAGGTTCAGTCCTCTGGCATTTACCGGATCTGTGCTCTTTTCTCTCCATTTTCCTTTCAAAATCTTCACACACACAGAGTCTAACAGCTTCAGTTGCAATGGTAGTTCAGTTCCTTTTAGTTCAGCCTCGCTTGAAATCAGGCTCGCTTGAAAACAGCCTCGCTTGAAATCCAAATTCTTTGTCACTCATGCAGCACTTACGACTATCATTAAGTACATGCACGGTAAAATCCCTTAAGAATGATATTTCTGTGCATGTTGACAGAGCTAGTAGTGGGATAGTGGCAAATGAGGGTTCAAACGTGATACGAGAGGTACAAAAACTGACATGAGTGGACACAACTGATGACTCGGATAACAGACTTGACCTTTCAGGAAAGATTCGCTGCAAAACGCACAAATCCATGATTTCGCAGCGCTGTTAGTTTGAAATTCTAATAATGCGCTGCGAAACAGCCTAATCATGACGCGTTGCGAAATTGCTAAACCATAATTGCGCTGCGAAACTGGCCAATGGGATTTATGCTGCGAAATCACTAAAGGACACGATGACTCGGCCATGGATAAGACATGACTATGGAACAATGATGGATGAATTAGAACCAATGGGAGTCGAGTATGGTTTAAGTTAAGAACTTTAACACTCAAATCCTAAGTAAGACATATAAAACGAAATCAACTTGACACAGACCTTTGTACTTGGACTAGGACAAACAACTATATGCATGAAAAAATTTCTTTAGTTCCAAGTGATAACAGTGGCTCCACTTGGGATAGTGTGCTCCTGTAGTACACTAAGAACTCGTAGGTCCAGTGCTTTGTTCAATTTATGAAAACATAAACGGAGTTGACAAGCATTCCTTTCTAGCTTTGTGGGCCTTCACCTCGGGCTTAAGCTTCCTGTTCAGCTTGTCATTTATTTTTAACAAGAAAGGCTAATAAAACGGTTATATACAATGTTTATGAGACACTTGGCAGAAATTCAATCAATTGTAATGCTTTAGGAACCTGCCATTAACAGGTCCTCCAGCATATGGTGTTCCATCAACCTCCTGCAGAATGTAGGTGTTATTCCCATGAAAAGCAGAAATTTGATATGGCCCTTTCCATAAATTTTCGAATTTACCATGTTTACCTTTCTCTTCAATTCTAGCTTCCCATTTCAGGACTTTATCATGAATCTGGAATGTTACCTCTTTGATCTTTTTGTCAAATGCTCTCTTGATCCTGTTCTGGTTTTGTTGATGACTGTCAAACACCTCATTTCTTTTCTCCTGCAAAGCTATTAGCTGATTGATCCTTCGCTGTATAGCATTTGGTTCCTCTTCTAATCCTTGAATCAGCTTCATTACTGGTACTCCGAGAGATGTTGGAAATATAGCCTCTGCCCCATACACAAGCTCATATGGTGATGTTCCAATGGACCTCTTTATGCAAATCCGGTTAGCCCACAAGGCGTATTTCAATTTCAAATGCCAAGCCTTTTTATTCTCTTGCAGCAGCTTTTTAATGATTCTCACAAGACTCTTGTTTGAGCTTTCAGCTAAACCATTTCCCTGTGGATAATAAGCAGTGGAATGTCCAAGGGAAATGTGATATTGATGACAAAAATTAATCATTCTTTTGGACTTGAAAGCCTGAGCATTATCTGTAATGATCTTGATTGGACAACCAAACCTTGATAATATGTTATTTTCTAAGAAAGAAATAATCACAGAATCATTTGCTTGCCTTGTGGGTATTGCCTCTATCCATTTTGTAAAGTAATCAGTGGCTGTGAGAATCCAGCGATGCGGTCCTGATGAGGGAGGATGGATTTCCCCTATAAAATCTAATCCCCACTGCTGGAAAGGTGCTTCAACATAAATGGGAACCAAGGGCATTGGCATGAGCTTTCTCTTTCCCTCAAACAGTTGACATTCATGGCATGTGGCTATCTTTTTATAAATATCTCTAAACATGGTTGGCCAAAAATAGCCAGCTCTCAAAACCTTGTTTGCAGTGGCTTTCCAATAGTGATGACCCCCACAATCCCCTTTATGAAACTCATCAATTACTTTATCAGCTTCTTCTTCAATGAGACAGTTTAATAATATTCCTCCTGCATCTTTCCAAAACAGATTTTGGTCATACACAAAATATCTGAGAGATTTTAACTTGGTAAACCGAGCTTTGGATTTTGAAAGGTTATCAAGAGCTCTATTATGCTGCAAGACAAATGCTACATCCTTATACCATTCTGAGATCAAAAATTTCTCATTGATTTGGACCAAGTCTTCTTCATTTTCAGAAATTTCTGAGATTTCTGTGCTTAAATTAATATCAATACAGTCTAGATTTGACTGAGTCAACAATTTGGCTAGGCCTTGACCCTTTACCAGCTTGGTGGGTTTGATCTCGATGTCATACTCCAACAGTTTTGCTATCCACTTTCCTCTTTTTCCATCTGGATCAGCTTGTGTAAGAATATCTTTTATAACAGCATTTGGCACGTATGCAACAATATGAGAGTGCAAAACATAAATTCTGAAATCCTTAATTGCTTTCACCAATGCATATGCTTGTTTTTCTAAGATATTATATTTCAATTCAGCATTAGCCAATGTCTTGCTAAAGAAAGAAATGGGTTGTTCAGTACCTTGACCTCCTTTTTGCAGTAAGACTCCAGCAATTGTGTCTTCAGAAGCAAATGTGAAGATCAGAAATTCCTTGGTAAAATCCAGGCTAATGAGGACTGGTGCTTGAGTGAGTGCTTTCTTGATCTCTTCAAATGATTTCTTTGCTTCAGCTGTCCATTTAAAATCTGCTCCTTTCCTTAACATCTTTGTTATGTTCTTGACCACTTCAGCAAAGTTAGGAATGAATCTTCTAACAAAGTTAACTTTTCCAAGAAAGGATTGAATCTCCTTCTTACTCCTTGGTAAATCTAACTTTTGAATTGCACTAACTCTATTAGGATCAATCCTAATTCCTTCTTCAGAAATAATATGTCCAAGCAGTTTGCCAGAAGTTAAAGCAAAAATACTTTTGGTTGGGTTTAAAGAAATACCAAACCTCCTACACTTCAGTAGGACCCTTTCAAGGTGCTTTAAGTGGTCTTCTTCCTTTTTTGAAAAGACTGTGATATCATCAAGATAAACCACCACTGATTTGTCCTTTTCTTCAGCAAAAGCAATATCCATTGCCCTCTGGAAAGTTGCTCCTGCATTCATGAGGCCAAAGGGAATTTTTGCATACATGAATGTTCCCCATGGTGTAGTGAAAGTTGTTTTCTCCTGATCATCTGGGTGAACAAGGATCTGATTGTACCCTGAGAAGCCATCAAGCATAGACATCCTTTGTGAACCAACAATGTTTTGCAGAATGAAATCCATTTTTGGGAGAGGGTAGTTATCTTTCAATGAAGCTTTTTTTAAGTTCCTGAAGTCTATACAAATTCTGATCTCCCCATTCTTTTTCCTGACTGGTACCAAGTTAGCAAGCCAATTTGAGAATCTGATTGGAACAATAATTTTGGCATCAAAAAGCTTTTTCACTTCCTTTTCGATCAGTGGCATTAGAAGAGGATTAATCCTTCTTAGCTTCTGCTTGAAAGGTTTCTCATTCTGCTTAATAGGGATGTTGTGCTGTATGATTGAAGAATCATATTGTTTCAAATCAGCATAGCTCCATGCAAAAACATCCATGAACTTTTTCATCATTTCAACATATTTGGTCTTCATATCAGCTGAAAGGAACTTTGAAATCTTGACTATTTTAGGCACAACTGAGTCACCTAAATTACAGTTTTCTATTTCTTCTTCATTAGCTTGCAGCCTTGGTGCTTTGAATACATCATTTTGATCAAATAATTTTTCCAGGGGAATGAGGCCTTTAGGGATTAAGTTATTTTGTAGCTATAAAACTTCAGAACTTCCCCTTGACTCTGTTAACATATTCTGCTGATCTATTTGATTGTGCTCAAACTCTTCTTTTAATTCAATGAAATTCCTTACCTGCTGATCATCCTCAAAGACTTGCCAATTTATGATATTATCTGGTATGACCGGTCTATGGCGAACCTCTATTTCATAGCTTTCAGAAGAATGCTTGGGAATAATAAAGAGACTAGTTGAAACAGCAAGAGAATCTGCAATAGAATTTTGATCTCTAGTTTTGATGCTGAAGGAATAGGATTGAAATTTTTCCAACAGTTCCAACACTAAATTTTTGTATGCCCTCATCCTTGCATCCTTTGTTTGATATGTACCTTGTACTTGTTTAATGATCAATTCAGAATCTCCACAAACAACAATGTTTTTTGCTTTCAATTTTATCAAGGTTTCCAAACCTAAAACCAGAGATTCCTACTCAGCCATGTTATTGGTACAATCAAAGTTTAGTTTGTATGAAAGAAACTTACTTTCTTCAGTTGGACTAGTGATCCAAATTCCAGCTCCTGCCCCTTCCTTTCCTGCTGATCCATCAAAGTATAATGACCAGCAACCCGTGATGTCTCTTTCATCTCTTTGCTGTCCTTCTTGACACTGATTTTCTGCATGCTCATCTTGTGATTCTTTTCCAACTGCTTCATTGAAAAGGATAGCTGATCCAAGACCAGTATCACATGAGTAAATAGGAAAATTCTGAGGCTTGTCTTTGCTGCTTACCATGTAGGCCATCCTTGTTTCACGATACAACCTTCTTTGTTAACCAAACACTGGGATGGTAGCATATGTTAGATCCATTTGCATTGTACCCTTAATTTTTGCTGCCCATGACCTTGAGAGGAGCATCCCAAACTTAGGTGGAATATCTGCAACAACAATGTCCATGACAGTTGTTTTTGCTGGGATTTGTGTGAGTGCCACAACAACATCCTTTATTAAACCAATGCAATGAACTCTCTTTGAATCAAAGGAAAATAAGTCCTTGTATGGTCTAGTTACTTCTAACCCCAGTCTTTCCATGATTACCTTAGGCATGAGATTATGCGATGCCCCTGAATCCAACATAGCATTATGTAGAGTCATATCATGAATATTAATGCTTATGTAAAAGGGGGGAAACTCATCATTTTGTTCATCCTCAAGTCTTGGACCTAAACAGATAATAGGATTATCCTCTTGTACATTTAGGATATCAGCCACTCCTGGTGGAGAATTAAGCATTTCAACAATCTTGCTTCTGTATTTGTCTACCTTGAGAATTTCATTGAAAGGAACTGATATTTTAATTTTTGCAATCTCATTCTCAATGTTAAAAACAGAAGTAGACTTTTCAATTTCTTTAGAAGGAGAAGGAGTTTGAATATCCTTTTTATCAAGAGGGGAATCACCTTTACCTTCAACCACCTTTGATTTTTCCTTTTTATCCTCAACTGCCTTTGAGATATTCTTCTTGGGCTGTGCTTTGTTTGCTGTAATAGGAACATCTCTATTCCTAAGATTGTACTGCTTCTGTATCTCAAATATAGCATGCTGATAACCCTTTAAGAAATCTGAAGGCTCTTCTTCTGATTTTATCATGCTGGACTCATCATGTTCCTCCTTAGTTAAGAAAATTCCTGAATCTTCTTCATCAAAGCAATGGATAGATTCCTCAGGGACTTCAGGTTCTTCTTCTTCATCCACCAAGTTTTGTTGGAAAGGAGGTCTCATTGGAGGATCTGCCTACTGATTTCTGTTGTCTCTTGGCCTTTGCTGATTCTGAGGCCTTCTGAATTGAGGGTTCCTAAATTGAGGTTCTTGCTGTGCTTGGGGAGCAGAAGTATTCCCAAGAGCTAATCGGTCCATCAATTTCTCCATGGTTTTCATCATTGTTTCAAACTTGTCTTCTTGAGCAGAGGTAGAAGGCTTCTCTTCTTCCTTTATCTTTGTCTTTGCCATCTTTGATTTCTTAGCAGCAAGCATATTAACTTCTACCTTAATTGCATCATTTTGCATGTCAGCAAGAGTGGCAGACTCTCTTTCTCTGAGTAAAAGAGAGAAATCTGAATCAAATGACTCAGCATATCTCAACTGTGCCAAAGCTCCAGGAGGTTTCAAATGTGCTGGAATAGAATTATATGTTTTATTAAACCTCTTAGAAAAGTTTTGGACAGTTTCATCTGGAGCTCTTCTTAGATTATTGTATTCGGTGAGGGCTTGAACAGGGTTGGTTCTGTTTCCCCATTTCCTCAGAAAGCTATCTTCAAATTCAGCCCAACTACGAATGCTACCAGCTCCAAGGGCTTTAAACCATTTTCTGACTTCCCCAATGAAAGTTTGAGCAAACAGTCTTAATTTTACATCTTCATCATCCACTTCTTCTCTGTCAACAAAATCATTGAACCTATCCACATGTTCCTCGGCTGTAATATCTTCATCTCCTCCCCATGTTGGAATTCTGGTAGCATATTTACTAGGAAGATCATGCAAAACAGCAGGGAGAGCTAGAGGGGCATACCTAGCAGGTATAGCCATAGTGAATGGAGGGGCAATGATAACAGGTATTGTATGACCAGTGGAACCAGAACTAGTATGAGATGTTGTCTGAGGACTATTTGGACTAGCAGAGGCAGAAGATAAAGTATGGGTACGAAAAGGGCTATTTGGACTTTGTAAACCACAGACAAAAGAACTCCAATTTGGGAGAGGTAAACCAGTTTTAGTTTTGAGCAAAACTTCAAAAGGGTCAAGCTCTTTGAGCTGATTCAAGTCCTCTTCCTCTAATAGCAATTCTGAAGTAACAACCTCCCAAAACTCTTCTTTATCCTTTTGTGACACTAAAGATGAAGTATCAATGCCTCTTTTTTGTAAATCCAAGATGATTCCAATAAGCTCTTCTTCGTTCTCAGACCTCAACAATACCTCATGAATTTTATCATCTACAATCTTATCTTCAGGACTTCTAGAAAATTCAGGGAACAAAGATTTTGATACAGATGAGGTACCTGGTATATCAGAAAATCTTTGCCTGCTCCTTGAGATGATGTTTGGGTTATCCACAGGAGTAGGTGGATCTGGGTCAGGATTACTCCTTGTATATCTTCCTCTCGAAGCCACCTTTTAAACTTTAAGATTGAATGGAGTCACCAAGGTAGAATGCAGCCTCGAAAATCCTCTGAGCTCCTGCTACCTTCAGAAGTTCAGCTTCATAATATCGGGAATGAATAATCTTCAGACTCCCGGCAGACGCACCAAAATGTTATCTCAAAATCAGGCCCTGGAAGGCTGCAAACCAGGAAGACTTCAAGTAACTGTTTCAAACCAATCTTTTGACTAAGGCTTAGCCTCCTTAGCCTGAGAGGGCTCTCTCAAAAAGGGTTATTGATTTTGACTATTAATAAGATGGCTAACTCTTGTGAAATAACAATGAGAAATATGAATGCTGGAAAAACATTAAACAAGTTTCCATTGGGCCTATGGAGTCAATAAAACCTCAGCAAATAATGATACATCTTTTACATAGAAGTCAGGGCATGTGGCATTTAAATGTTCAAAACACAACTCTTATAAAACCACAGTTCATGAATGTGTACAGGAAATCAGAGCAGCATAAGTGAATTCTGAGTGATTACACATCTATGCAACTGTAAAATAAATCAAGGATAAAGTAAAACCACACATCTTGAACATAGAAACACTTTATGAATCCTGAGAAGAAAAGCAGTTCTATTATATTACTGAACTCTGTCTTTCTACATAAGCCAAAACAGTACTCTGTTTTATAAAATCTCCAACCCTCATTACATAGATGTTCCAGCTATATATAGAATCCTTATTCTAACTACTTCGAGCTTCCTCCTCCAGCATGAGGGGAACTCGATAACTGCCTCTAATGACACCTATTAGCTATTGAACTAACTAATAATTACAATAAGGAACTGACTGTAGTGTTTAAGAGTTCTAAATTAACTATGACTCTAACTCCATTTTGCATGCATAATGACTTCTTCTTATTCTCTGACACCTGGTCCTCTTTCGACTTGGCTGAGCTGGATGTTTAATACTCCATAGTGATCTTGAACGCTGAACCTTTCAACTGCTCAGAAGTATTAGGAGATTTCCCTTACTTCTCGGCTCCAGTTTTCCTCAAAATGCTCGAATGTACCAAGCATGTTTCTAGCCTTTAATAACCCATAATATGGAACACTGCCACGTTCTGGATGTGTTGTGAGCTGCATCGATTGACATGTGTGCAAGCAAAAGGTCCTTGTATGCAAAAGATTTGCTACCTCTTGAACGGTGACAACGGGGATATCACAGAACTTTAAAAATGGGTTGAAATATTTCACCTTTTTAAATCCTCCACCTGTCTTGTTTTGATTGGCTATTGTCGTTCCCGCTGATATCTTGTATACCCTTTTGGCGTTTCCTTTTCAAAATTTTCGCTCAAAATACAAAACTGCCTGTTCTGTGTTAAAATCAACACCTACAGCAGTTTCGTAGCGTGCTACGAAACTGCTGAATTATTTAAAACAGCATACCTTTACCCGAGACCTTTATCACCGAAACATTTGATTGCCAAAACTCCCTTCGACTTTTCATATAATAGCAGGGATTTACATGTCTTCAAAAACAGTAAGACTAAGCAAATTTTACAAAAACTTGGAACAAAACCTCCCTTTGAAAAAGAAAATTCATTTGGCAGCTAACTGGCTTAGCTGTACCTTCAGGTCTTCAATCTTCTTCTTCAGAGCTTTATTCTCAGCTCTTAATTGCATATTTATTTTTCTAACGAACTTGGCCTCTTTGATGGCTGGCACTGTCCATGTGTGAAATTGTGCATGGCCATCAACTACTGCATTCATCTGTTCTTGAAAAGCTTTAGTCTCACCCCACAGATCTTTACGATATTTTGTATACACATCTGCATGTTTTCTAACTGCTTGCTTCAATTTGGCAATCTCATACTTGGCTGCTTCTAATTGGCTCTTCATGACTGCTATACTATCTTCTTGAGAGGTGATGATTGTTCTGCTTGCATTATTTTGCCTAACTCTCTCAATTGCCTCTATCTTTGACAGTGCTTCTTTTACTTGCTTCCTTGTAATAGGTCTTCTGGGTTTTAAAATAAATTCTTCACCTGGCTCATCGAACTTGAGCTTTTTTGAGGCTTTAGACTTTTTGGTAGTTTCTGGTGATGACTGTGTCAAATCAATTTGGACTAGTTCAAACTGCTCGAATTTAATGGCCTGTAATAAATCATTCAAGCTTGCTTTAGACACTGGGCTCTCTTCAACAGCTATGGCTTTACCCTTTTCCTTATTTATTTGACCTCTTGTCCTTACCCTTGATACTGCTTCAGATTTGCTTGTTTCAGGTGCAGTCTTCTTATTCTGAGGTTGTTCTTGAATGACTAGTGGCTTCACTGGTTTTCTTGGCTGTGACTTGTTTTGCTTTTTGGCTCTTGCCTCTTTTTGAAGTTCAGCTATTGTGAGTTCTCTGACTGGTTGTGGAGTAAGGCCAGTCTTGCTTTGGAATCCAGCCATGAAAATAAACGAATTCCAGTCTCTGCCTATCTTTTGGAGGCCATCCAAAACAAGCAACTTGATTAAACCATGATGAAACAAAGAGGTTTCACAGTCCTCTTTCCTTAACTGCACCTTGTCACACATCTTACTCAAACTGCGAAATAAATAAAAAGGAATATCTATGGAGATTTTTCCCGTGAAATGCAAGAGCAGTTTGAAATGGTAAGAATAGACCTTATTGTACCTTCCTTCACAGGTCAAGTATTTTTGAATGCAGGTGAGAAGAAGAGCATAATGTTCCTTTACATAATTTCTGGGCACTGCTTTTGTTAAATCTTCATTTACATATGCCTCCTTTAAAAACTCTTTACAAGGGTTCATATCAAATTTAAAATTTTTAAACCATTCTTCCCGTCCTCTTGGGATCTCTGTCACAACAGCTATGGCTTCTGGAGAAACTTGGACTTCTAGCATAGATATTTTTGAATTTAAACCAGTGAAATTTAGCGCAAATTATTTGGTTACCTGCGCATGTCCTCCTTGTAGCTTCTTGCAAAAGTTCCAGCAGCCGGCATCTTTGAATGCTTTCTTCACGCCTTCATCCCTCAACGCTATATCCAAGCCCTCAGGTTCAGTCCTCTGGCATTTACCGGATCTGTGCTCTTTTCTCTCCATTTTCCTTTCAAAATCTTCACACCCACAGAGTCTAACAGCTTCAGTTGCAATGGTAGTTCAGTTCCTTTTAGTTCAGCCTCGCTTGAAATCAGGCTCGCTTGAAAACAACCTCGATTGAAAACAAATTCTTTGTCACTCATGCAGCACTTACGACTATCATTAAGTACATGCACGGTAAAATCCCTTAAGAATGATATTTCTGTGCATGTTGACAGAGCTAGTAGTGGGATAGTGGCAAATGAGGGTTCAAACGTGATACGAGAGGTACAAAAACTGACATGAGTGGACACAACTGATGACTCGGATAACAGACTTGACCTTTCAGGAAAGATTCGCTGCAAAACGCACGAATCCATGATTTCGCAGCGCTGTTAGTTTGAAATTCTAATAATGCGCTGCGAAACAGCCTAATCATGACGCGCTGCGAAATTGCTAAACCATAATTGCGCTGCGAAACTGGCCAATGGGATTTATGCTGCAAAATCACTAAAGGACACGATGACTCGGCCATGGATAAGACATGACTATGGAATAATGATGGATGAATTAGAACCAATGGGAGTCGAGTATGGTTTAAGTTAAGAACTTTAACACTCAAATCCTAAGTAAGACATATAAAACGAAATCAACTTGACACAAACCTTTGTACTTGGACTAGGACAAACAACTATATGCATGAAAAAATTTCTTTAGTTCCAAGTGATAACAGGAGGACTCATATTCAGGGAGTTTCCCCTCCCATTAAAGATTGTATCCGATGTGCATATGTTATAAATGATAATGATGATGAAAGAAGATTAAATGAATGTTTCCACTCTGTTATGAATGTTAAATTCTTATAAATTGAAAAGTAGACTAAGTATGGAATGTTAGTCGTAGTCCACATTTGAAAGTATTGTTGAAAAGAAATCGGGTGGTGGTGCCGCACTTGCCTATGAGCGGTTGAAAGACTATCGCCAAGATAGGGGCGTGATAGGTGGTATCAGAGCTTGATTCAGTTGAACCAAATTTACAGATGAAGTGATACAACTGCACTTTGTGGCAGTTGGTATTAGAGGCTTTGATGATTCAGTTAAAATTTTGGGTTTTGAAGGCTGATGACTGTTGAAGGTGAAGCAGGTGTTGAAGACTTGCTGAACAGATGAAGATGGTTGAAAAGGCACTTCAAAAACTTGAAGACATGACTGATTATTGGAAAGACGAAACATAGAGACACTATGAAGCTCTTGTTCAAGAGTGGGAACTCTTGCTACATTTGGGAAGTAGGATAGCAGACATGCGAGAGGACTTGAATAATCTTCATGGGAAGACTGATGAACTCAAGGAACTTGATGAGGAGATACGACAGGGTCATCATAGACTCCAAGAACTCATGGATGAATGGGTTCGACTAAGGGAGAAGAGCACCATGGCGCAAGCTAAAGTCAAGGAAATTGAGGATGAAATTAAGAATGACTTTCTTGGCAGAAAGCCAGTTGTGATAGAGCAAGATGAGCTCGATTACATTGGCAGACTTGGGGACTATCATCGAAACATGTAGTAAGATGTTTAGAAGATTGGTTCACTTCGAATGGAAGGAGTCAATGTGTGCTTGATTGGTACACTTAAGCAGGATGAATGGAGGACAATCTTGAAGTAAATCAAGCTGAACTAGGATAGAATTGCTTAGATGAGCCAAACAAGGAGTTGAAGTACCTTAAGAAGGAAGTCAGGTCGAAGCAAAAGTTGATAGACTCTTCTAAGGCCGAATTGTTGAAGAAGGTTGCCGAAGTAAGATGCAAGATCAAGCCGAAAGTTGATGGAGATGCCTTGAAGCTGAGTTTTGTGCAGGTGACCATACATGGCAAAAGGTTTGCAGCTTTGGTGGACATGGTAGCTACTCATAGTTTCCTTAGTAGGAGCGCAAAAAATTCTTTTCAGAAGAAAGCTGAGGTGGGAGGAGAGTGGAGGGCTTTCAAAGAAGTGAACTCTACCATGAAAGCTGTGACTGGTGTATTGGAGAACACTTAGGTGAGAGTGGGCTCTTGGTTTGGAAAGTTGGACTTGAGGTTCATTGACTTGGATGATCATTTCATGGTGTCGGGGAAAGACTTTTTGAAGGTTGCACAAGCAATAACAATGGTGGACCGGGACATTATCTTGATTACAGCTGAAGGGAGAAACATGTTGGTTCTGATGAATAGGAGAATTTTCTTGGGATATAGACCAAGAATGGATTCTATGACTTTTTATCCAAAGGATCTGAATGTGAAGCATGAACATGTGGAGCAAAGAGGACTTGGATGTATGAATCAAACAACTAAGGAAGGGAAGTTAGTAGACTTCATTGCAAGAGCTAGGAGGAAATATGGAGGTAGAAAATCAATTTCACACATCTTGAGACACTTGAAAGGAGCATCTTCTACGAAGGATATTCACCATGGAGTTGTAGATGGAGGGAGTTAGAATACTTCTTCAGTGGCAGTGGTTGGGGAATATTACACAGGTTGAGATCCGACTCGCATAGTGGAGTTTTGCAGGTATTGCATGGGCATATATGAATTTCAGTTGACGAAAGACAAGCTTGATAAGCTTGGTTGTACACATGAGGAGGTTGAGGTTGTGCACAAGTACTTGAGAACGTAGCATTAATCAGATACATAGGTGGATGAGAGTTAGAGAGGAAATTTCCTGTCCCTCCTTTCTCGATAAACAACCTTGGAGATGGGTTGGTGCAATGGCCTTGACATTTAAGAGGGTTGCACCACCTTTACAAGGGGCCTTGGTGATAAGGATTCTTTCTTGATTGGTTGATGATGCTTGGATGTATGCGACTGCATAGCAACACATTGGCATTAGCATCATGGGAAACATGTTGCAGATGAGATGGGCACACCATGGACCTGAGCATGGCTTATTTTAAACTTGGATGGATTCTTGATCGAGTTGAGATTGTGACAGCATGCTGAGAAACAACCAATGGTGGCATGGGGGAGGTACATGCTCATGGGTTGAGCATTATGGTTGGATTAGCAACCCAACTAGTTTGATGACATGGGGGCATGCAGTGCACCGAGTTTGTGTCAGATAGGTGTCTTGGTTTCGACTGAGATGTTGTGTTGGATGGAGTATTATGAAGAGATTCACATGATGGGCTATACATGATGGAGATAGTTGTGATATATATGTTGCAGGGATGTTTGCAAGATATGGACTGGCCGAAGTCATGGATTAAGGATACTTCCTATTTATGAGCGGATAGACTGATGGTTTATGTGTGACATTGGAGCGGAGGTAGGGAGCATGAGCATCTTTGAGTGTGGTACCTAGTAGCACTTTACGACGATGGTTGGTGGAGAGAGTTGTCAAGGATGACAACCATTTAGAGTGGGGGAGTATGTCAAGCCAACGAGTTAGTGATTGATGTGCGACAGAGTGGGGCGACGCACTCTCGATTAAAAGTGATGAGCCGAGCGAGCGACGAGTCGGTTGCAACGATGGGACAAATTGGTGTTGCGATGAGCTGGGGCGGTCGGTTAAACACGCTTGGGACATGAGTTGTGACGAGCCAATGGATAGTCAAAAAACCGAAATTTGGCTAAGTGTGAATACTTTGTAGAGGTAAGATTATACGATACGAAGTTGGGCATGTGGACTCGGCGGGGCGATGACATGGGTGAGCCAACAAAAAGTGGGGGTGAGTTGGCCGAGTCGAGAAGTCGGCCTAGGCAGGCTGACCCACGATGAATCAATGGAGAAGTGTATAAGTAAAAGGATGCCATGGAGGAGAGAAGGTATCAAATCAATTGAAGTTCAATCATTCACGTGTGAGTTCAAGGATAAGGTGGAGGAGCAAAGGAGTGGGTGAACTGAGTTAAGGCAAGGTGCAGGTAGCTCTAGACCGAAGCACCGAGCTGAAGAAACAGAACACAGAGTTTTCGGTTTCGCAGATCATAGGTTGGGCACGTCTGCCTGACGGGCAAACCAGGTAAGGTGTCACTGCATGCGGTGGGCACTTCTGCTTGGTGGGCAACCCACGTAGGGCACGCTGCACGACAGGGCGAGCTGGGTCGAATGATGAGTTCTGCTGTGTGACTGCGGTTATGTTTGTGGTAAGGCGTGCGGAGGTGTGGGCGAAGTGCCAGGTGGTTGGACAAGTTGTGGACAAGTGTTGGGAAAGGCGCCATGCTGGAAGCGAAGGTAGAATGGTGCGACGAGTTGCAAATTCGGTTTGTGCGATGAGTTTGTTCGAAGGGCGACACAGGTAGGGTGCCTCTGCGCGATGAGTTGGGCGACCTGACCCGGCAGGAGTGGGTGATCCTGAACGATGGTTCGGGCACTGCTAAATGGTGCAGGCCGAACTATGTATTTTGACAGAAATTGTAAGAAGGAAGTTGGGGTTCCTCTTCAAAGACTGTACTTGTATATTTCGTAAAGATTATTATTATCATTTTGGGAAAACTCATATTCAAGGAGTTTCCCCTCCTGTTGAAGATTGTATCCGTTGTGCATATGTTATAAATGATAATGATTATGAAAAAGATTAAATGAGTTTTCCCATTGTGTTATGAATGTTAAATGCTTAGAAAGTGAAAAATAGACTAAGTATGTAATGTTAGGCGTAGTCCACACTTGAAAGTATTTTTGAAAAGAAATCGGGTGTTGGTGTCGCACCTGCTTATGAGCGGTTGAAAGACTACCGCCAAGATAGGGGCATGACAGTGGGGGTGGGGGTCCACAATCCGGAAGATATTGTGCTCTGATTTTTGAAGGGTGGAGAGGAGGCGGAAAATTTTTTCTTCTCAAATTGGTTCATTTTATTAATATTTTAATTTACTTCAATTAACATTTTTCAATTCTCTCCTTCCCTTCACATTCAAATTAATTAACTATTTTTCTCATCAAACCTTGGTCCATAATGAACCCATCTCATTCTTTTTATCTAAATTTTAGTCCAAGATGATAAAAATTCATTTTTATTTCTAGCATTATTTCAACTGTTAATCATCGAACTCATAATCCAAATTCATTTTAATAATGATTAGGATAAAATAATTTTAAATATAGTTATATGTCCCATTTCAAAAAATGATTTACATATTCTATTTCCAAAAATAATTGTAGATAGGCCTATATGTCCTGTTTTGGAATTGGATTCATATTTTTAATATTTATTAATCCCCCTTCAACAAACATATTTTACTATCTCCTCCCTACCGACGTTATACTTATTCCAATTTAAATAACTAAATTTCTAACCTTGGTCTTATCTTGATTATGGTGGACCGGGACATTATCTTGATTACAGCTGAAGGGAGAAACATGTTGGTTCTGATGAATAGGAGAATTTTCTTGGGATATAGACCAAGAATGGATTCTATGACTTTTTATCCAAAGGATCTGAATGTGAAGCATGAACATGTGGAGCAAAGAGGACTTGGATGTATGAATCAAACAATGAAGGAAGGGAAGTTAGTAGACTTCATTGCAAGAGCTAGGAGGAAATATGGAGGTAGAAAATCAATTTCACACATCTTGAGACACTTGAAAGGAGCATCTTCTACGAAGGATATTCACCATGGAGTTGTAGATGGAGGGAGTTAGAATACTTCTTCATTGGTAGTGGTTGGGGAATATTACACAGGCTGAGATCCGATTCGCATAGTGGAGTTTTGCAGGTATGCCATGGGCATATATGAATTTCAGTTGACGAAAGACAAGCTTGATAAGCTTGGTTGTACACATGAGGAGGTTGAGGTTGTGCACAAGTACTTGAGAACGTAGCATTAATCGGATACATGGGTGGATGAGAGTTAGGGAGGAAATTTCCTGTCCCTCCTTTCTCGATAAACAACCTTGGAGATGGGTTGGTGCAATGGCCTTGACATTTAGGAGGGTTGCACCACCTTTACAAGGGGCCTTGGTGATAAGGATTCTTTCTTGATTGGTTGATGATGCTTGGATGTATGCGACTGCATAGCAACACATTGGCATTAGCATCATGGGAAACATGTTGCAGATGAGATGGGCACACCATGGACCTGAGCATGGCTTATTTTAAACTTGGATGGATTCTTGATCGAGTTGAGATTGTGACAGCATGCTGAGAAACAACCAATGGTGGCATGGGGGAGATACATGCTCATGGGTTGAGCGTTATGGTTGGATTAGCAACCCAACTAGTTTGATGACATGGGGGCATGCAATGCACCGAGTTTGTGTCAGATAGGTGTCTTGGTTTCGACTGAGATGTTGTGTTGGATGGAGTATTATGAAGAGATTCACATGATGGGCTATACATGACGGAGACAGTTGTGATATATATGTTGCAGGGATGTTTGCAAGATATGGACTGGCCAAAGTCATGGATTAAGGAGACTTCCTATTTATGAGGGGATAGACTGATGGTTTATGTGTGCCATTGGATCGGAGGTAGGGAGCATGAGCATCTTTGAGTGTGGGACCTAGTAGCACTTTACGACGATGGTTGGTGGAGAGAGTTGTCAAGGATGACAACCATTTAGAGTGGGGGAGTATGTCAAGCAAACGAGTCAGTGATTGATGTGCGACAGAGTGGGGCGACACACTCTCGATTAAAAGTGATGAGCCGAGCGAGTGATGAGTCGGTTGCAACGACGGGACAAATTGGTGTCGCGATGAGCTGGGGTGATCGGTTAAACACGCTTGGGCATGAGTTGTGACGAGCCAATGGAGAGTCAAAAAACCGAAATTTGGCTAAGTGTGAATACTTTGTAGAGGTAAGATTATACGATACGAAGTTGGGCATGTGGACTCGGCGGAGCGATGACATGGGTGAGCCGACAAAAAGTGGGGGTGAGTTGGCCGAGTCGAGAAGTCAGCCTAGGCAGGATGACCCACGATGAATCCTTGGAGAAGTGTATAAGTAAAAGGATGCCATGGAGGAGAGAAGGTATCAAATCAATTGAAGTTCAATCATTCACGTGTGAGTTCAAGGATAAGGTGGAGGAGAAAAGGAGTGGGTGAACTGAGTTAAGGCAAGGTGCAGGTAGCTCTAGACCGAAGCACCGAGCTGAAGAAACAAAACACAAAGTTTTCGGTTTCGCAGATCATAGTTTGGGCACGTCTGCCTGACAGGCAAACCAGGTAAGGTGTCACTGCATGCGGTGGGCACTTCTACTTGGTGGGCAACCCACGAAGGGCACGCTGCACGACAGGGCGAGCTGGGTCGAATGATGAGTTCTGCTGTGTGACTGCGGTTGAGGTTGCGGTTATGTTTGTGGTAAGGCGTGCGGAGGTGTGGGCGAAGTGCCGGGTGGTTGGACAAGTTGTGGACAAGTGTTGGGAAAGGCGACATGCTGGAAGCGAAGGTAGAATGGTGCGATGAGTTGCAAATACAGTTTGTGCGATGAGTTTGTTCGAAGGGCGACACGGGTAGGGTGCCTCTGCTCGACGAGTTGGGTGACCTGACCCGACAGGAGTGGGTGATCCTAAACGATGGTTCGGGCACTGCTAAATGGTGCAGGCCGAACTATGTATTTTGACAGAAATTGTAAGAAGGAAGTTGGGGTTCCTCTTCAAAGACTGTACTTGTATATTTCGTAAAGATTATTATTATCATTTTGGGAAAACTCATATTCAAGGAGTTTCCCCTCCTGTTGAAGATTGTATCCATTGTGCATATGTTATAAATGATAATGATTATGAAAAAGATTAAATGAGTTTTCCCATTGTGTTATGAATGTTAAATGCTTAGAAAGTGAAAAATAGACTAAGTATGTAATGTTAAGCGTAGTCCACACTTGAAAGTATTTTTGAAAAGAAATCGGGTGTTGGTGTCGCACCTGCTTATGAGCGGTTGAAAGACTACCGCCAAGATAGGGGCATGACAGTGGGGGTGGGGGTCCACAATCCGAAAGATATTGTGCTCTGATTTTTGAAGGGCGGAGAGGAGGCGGAAAATTTTTTCTTCTCAAATTGGTTCATTTTATTAATATTTTAATTTACTTCAATTAACATTTTTCCATTCTCTCCTTCCCTTCACATTCAAATTAATTAACTATTTTTCTGATCAAACCTTGGTCCATAATGAACCCATCTCATTCTTTTTATCTAAATTTTAGTCCAAGATGATACAAATTCATTTTTATTTCTAGCATTATTTCAACTGTTAATCATCGAACTCATAATCCAAATTCATTTTAATAATGATTAGGATAAAATAATTTTAAATATAGTTATATGTCCCATTTCAAAAAATGATTTATATATTCTATTTCCAAAAATAATTGTAGATAGGCCTATATGTCCTGTTTTGGAATTGGATTCATATTTTTAATATTTATTAATCCCCCTTCAACAAACATATTTTACTATCTCCTCCCTACCGACGTTATACTTATTCCAATTTAAATAACTAAATTTCTAACCTTGGTCTTATCTTGATTATTGGACCGGGACATTATCTTGATTACAGCTGAAGGGAGAAACATGTTGGTTCTGATGAATAGGAGAATTTTCTTGGGATATAGACCAAGAATGGATTCTATAACTTTTTATCCAAAGGATCTGAATGTGAAGCATGAACATGTGGAGCAAAGAGGAATTGTATGTATGAATCAAACAACAAAGGAAGGGAAGTTAGTAGACTTCATTGCAAGAGCTAGGAGGAAATATGGAGGTAGAAAATCAATTTCACACATCTTGAGACACTTGAAAGGAGCATCTTCTATGAAGGATATTCACCATGGAGTTGTAGATGGAGGGAGTTAGAATACTTCTTCAGTGGCAGTGGTTGGGGAATATTACACAGGTTGAGATCCGACTCGCATAGTGGAGTTTTGCAGGTATGCCATGGGCATATATGAATTTCAGTTGACGAAAGACAAGCTTGATAAGCTTGGTTGTACACATGAGGAGGTTGAGGTTGTGCACAAGTACTTGAGAACGTAGCATTAATCGGATACATGGGTGGATGAGAGTTAGGGAGGAAATTTCCTGTCCCTCCTTTCTCGATAAACAACCTTGGAGATGGGTTGGTGCAATGGCCTTGAAATTTAGGAAGGTTGCACCACCTTTACAAGGGGCCTTGGTGATAAGGATTCTTTCTTGATTGGTTGATGATGCTTGGATGTATGCGACTGCATAGCAACACATTGGCATTAGCATCATGGGAAACATGTTGCAGATGAGATGGGCACACCATGGACCTGAGCATGGCTTATTTTAAACTTGGATGGATTCTTGATCATGTTGAGATTGTGACAACATGCTGAGAAACAACCAATGGTGGCATGGGGGAGGTACATGCTCATGGGTTGAGCATTATGGTTGGATTAGCAACCCAACTAGTTTGATGACATGGGGGCATGCAGTGCACCGAGTTTGTGTCAGATAGGTGTCTTGGTTTCGACTGAGATGTTGTGTTGGATGGAGTATTATGAAGAGATTCACATGATGGGCTATACATGATGGAGACAGTTGTGATATATATGTTGCAGGGATGTTTGCAAGATATGGACTGGCCGAAGTCATGGATTAAGGAGACTTCCTATTTATGAGGGGATAGACTGATGGTTTATGTGTGCCATTGGAGCGGAGGTAGGGAGCATGAGCATCTTTGAGTGTGGGACCTAGTAGCACTTTACAACGATGGTTGGTGGAGAGAGTTGTCAAGGATGACAACCATTTAGAGTGGGGGAGTATGTCAAGCCAACGAGTCAGTGATTGATGTGCGACAGAGTGGGGCGACGCACTCTCGATTAAAAGTGATGAGCCGAGTGAGCGACGAGTCGGTTGCAACGATGGGACAAATTGGTGTTGCGATGAGCTGGGGCAGTCGGTTAAACACGATTGGGACATGAGTTGTGACGAGCCAATGGAGAGTCAAAAAACCGAAATTTGGCTAAGTGTGAATACTTTGTAGAGGTAAGATTATACGATACGAAGTTGGGCATGTGGACTCGGCAGGGCGATGACATGGGTGAGCCGAAAAAAAGTGGGGGTGAGTTGGCCGAGTCGAGAAGTCGGCCTAGGCAGGCTGACCCACGATGAATCCTTGGAGAAGTGTATAAGTAAAAGGATGCCATGGAGGAGAGAAGTTATCAAATCAATTGAAGTTCAATCATTCACGTGTGAGTTCAAGGATAAGGTGGAGGAGCAAAGGAGTGGATGAACTGAGTTAAGGCAAGGTGCAGGTAGCTCTAGACCGAAGCACCGAGATGAAGAAACAGAACACAGAGTTTTCGGTTTCGCAGATCATAGGTTGGGCACGTCTGCCTGACGGGCGAACCAGGTAAGGTGTCACTGCATGCGGTGGGCACTTCTGCTTGGTGGGCAACCCACGGAGGGCACGCTGCACGACAGGTCGAGCTGGGTCGAATGATGAGTTCTGTTGTGTGACTGCGGTTGAGGTTGCGGTTATGTTTGTGGTAAGGCGTGCGGAGGTGTGGGTTGGACAAGTTGTGGAAAAGTGTTGGGAAAGGTGACATGCTGGAAGCGGAGGTAGAATGGTGCGACGAGTTGCAAATCCGGTTTGTGCGATGAGTTTGTTCGAAGGGCGACACGGGTAGGGTGCCTCTGCCCGACGAGTTGGGCGACCTGACCCGGCAAGAGTGGGTGATCCTGAACAATGGTTCGGGCACTGCTAAATGGTGCAGGCCGAACTATGTATTTTGACAGAAATTGTAAGAAGGAAGTTGGGGTTCCTCTTCAAAGACTGTACTTGTATATTTCGTAAAGATTATTATTATCATTTTGGGAAAACTCATATTCAAGGAGTTTCCCCTCCTGTTAAAGATTGTATCCGTTGTGCATATGTTATAAATGATAATGATTATGAAAAAGATTAAATGAGTTTTCCCATTGTGTTATGAATGTTAAATGCTTAGAAAGTGAAAAATAGACTAAGTATGTAATGTTAGGCGTAGTCCACACTTGAAAGTATTTTTGAAAAGAAATCGGGTGTTGGTGTCGCACCTGCTTATGAGCGGTTGAAAGACTACCGCCAAGATAGGGGCATGACAGTGGGTGTGGGGGTCCACAATCCGAAAGATATTGTGCTCTGATTTTTGAAGGGCGGAGAGGAAGCGGAAAATTTTTTCTTCTCAAATTGATTCATTTTATTAATATTTTAATTTACTTCAATTAACATTTTTCCATTCTCTCCTTCCCTTCACATTCAAATTAATTAACTATATTTCTGATCAAACCTTGGTCCATAATGAACCCATATCATTCTTTTTATCTAAATTTTAGTCCAAGATGATAAAAATTCATTTTTATTTCTAGCATTATTTCAACTGTTAATCATCGAACTCATAATCCAAATTCATTTTAATAATGATTAGGATAAAATAATTTTAAATATAGTTATATGTCCCATTTCAAAAAATGATTTATATATTCTATTTCCAAAAATAATTGTAGTTAGGCCTATATGTCCTGTTTTGGAATTGGATTCATATTTTTAATATTTATTAATCCCCCTTCAACAAACATATTTTACTATCTCCTCCCTACCCACGTTATACTTATTCCAATTTAAATAACTAAATTTCTAACCTTGGTCTTTGGTGAACCCTTCTAATTCTTCATTTATCTAAATTTTGGTCAAAGATAATAAAATTAAATATTTCCACTGTTAATCACCTAAAAGATAATCCAAGAGGTGCCTATAAAAGGCAATCCAACACTCATTTACTCTCATGGCTCTCATATGTCATTGATTCCGGAAATCTATAACAATATGAATCATGGTGGAAGTCTCCAGTCACTTATAACACACATTTCAAAATAAAACTTAATATACATATTAACTAATATATTTTAATATTGAAAATACTCTCTACTCTAGGAGTATTTTTGTTTATATATATGTTAATGTTGACCTTAGTAAAATATTTTAATATTCATAAAGAAAAAATAATTGGAGGTAAAATAATTTAGTTACTTCTTAATAAGAGAAATATGTATAATCTATTTTGTTTTTAGTATAAAATAATAATAATAATAATAAATTATTAAAAATATAATTTAAACAATAAAAAATTTCATACCTATATACACAGGCCAAAAAACAATTATCGCCAATTTTCCAAGCACTAAAAAATAATTTTTTCTTTTCAATTTGCATTAAAAATGAGATTTAATTTTCTTTTGCGTTTTTAGAATGTAAAATAAGATTTACATATAATGAACATTTATCTTTATTAATTCTTATTAGTTTTCGATACATCTGTGATTATAAATCTATAATTATATTAAATAAAGTAAACACTAAAACCAGGGTGCGCGCATTTTTTCCAACACATTTACAACCTTCCTCACTTGCATGCATAGAGGGGTGGTAGATGTGATATTTCTTTCTTTATTTCTCCTTCTAAATTATCACAAGCAAGGTCTTGCCCTACTACGCAGTAGTAGGTCCGGCCATATGTCTTCTTTGCGAGCGTTCAGACCGTGGTTTTTCTCTACAGTGGTATAACGAGTCAAAATTTTGGGGTCCAGGCAGATTTTTTTTGGATTTTGTAATGATTTTTTTTTAGATTTTGTAATGGAAAATTGAAAAATCTAATTTACAGAAATTTCGGTCATATTTATTTATGCATTTAAAAGTAAATAACAAAGTTTACTTAAAAAAATCATAACACTAATGTAGATTTTGGAAGAGTTAAATTTGATATTTTTACATGACTTTTAATATTTACTTTTATTTTTGTGATATTTTTTTATATAAAAATATAATTAATAAAAAATCATTTTTTTTTTATTTAACACTTAAATTAATAATGAGAAATAAAGAAAATTTTCATAAACAATCAGTTATATATATAGGTGGCACTTTATTTAATATTGGCAGATACCGAAAGTTTCCACTAACATAAATATGTTGAAATCCAAAAACATAAACATCAACGTTAACCCATGTTTATTAAGATATAGATTAACATATATTTGTAGAAATTTAAAATCAAGTGCAGTGATCAATTATGTCATTCTAAGAGCCTCTTAGCAGATTGTTGTGCCTTATTAATAAATATTAATTTTTTTCTTGCCAATAAAATTATTTACAACCAGATTTTTTAAAGCATCTTGACAAAGACTTTTAAAACTAATCACTTCTTTGTGTCATGGATCTCTGAGGATGACATAAAATCTAAATTGATTTATTATAATTGATCAAGTGCAAAGTGGTATGATTAAAATAATACTTCATGCTAAATAATGATCATTGTTATTCACATCTATTTAAAATTTCAGTGAGTTCACTTTGGGAATACTCAACTATATGTATTGGTTTTTCAGTTAAGACTCAGTTTTGCTACACATCGAATTTTTGGGATTATAGATTAGGTTAGTTGTGTTATGTTGAATAGTTATTGGAGTCCAAGAAACTTAAGAAATTGAATCAATGGTTTACCTATTTTATTAATATGTACATTATGTACATTGACATTCTTTGATATCATTTAATATACCGTGGAATTTGGTTTCCAATTTTGTTGTCTTACCATGGTATCATATCAAAGGTTAATTTGCTTTGTCTTCCAGAATGAGCAACGGTTGTATGGCCTTATTATGGAGCATTGGTGAAGCAGAGATCATTGGTAACCAGAGCATGATTGGTGAACTACAAAGACTACGGGCAATGGCGGCCTAATTTTTGTTAACACTTATCTTGATGCAATCACAAGGAGTGCAGAATATGAGGGCAATAAGATGAGAATATTGGGAAGAGTCTGCATTAACTCTTGAAGAGCATGATAATCGATTGATGTGGAACAAGGAGATGAATCAAAATGGTCGAAATATACTATTTTTTTGAGAGGATAATCGACACCACCAGTGATAGTGCGAAAATGAGTTAACTGCCATCAAAACAATAGAACATTGTCTGCAAAATAAAATTGATCGTGGGTATTCCATTTAAGTAAAGGAAAAAAACCTTAGTTAGATTCAAAGGAGGATGTGTGAAATCCATTAAAGCAAACGAAGAATACCACTAACATTTCTCTACCTCTGTATCTATCTTTTCGAAGTGTTTTCCTAGTAAAACCAGTGAGAAGACCAGCATACATGGAAGATGTTGCTCCATCGGTCGTTTTGATAATATTATCTGAGCCATACCCTCATGGAGATCCGACTAGTTTTCTCAAGGATGAGAGATAGAGAAGCTATGAGATAATTTGATCCAAAAAATCCAGATTAAATTAGATTTGGAGATGTTGCTACAAGAATTTGTAATTTTGTGGAATTTTTTTAGCTTCTGGTCAGTTTCGTTTCTGTTATTTGGATGGTGTTAGTTGAACATGGAAAATTTGTGTAAGTCATTTTGGAGACCTCTTGTCGAATTTCCAGTTTGCATGGGAGTAATTAGATTCTTGGGTAATATGACCCGTATATGTATCTCGCCTAGTTTTGATTTCCATGGTTTGGTACTTGACATGTTGACTTGATTTTGACAGCTCATGAACATGGTTCAATTTATATATTTGGGAATGGTATTTTAATACACATGTTGGTTGGATAATGGTATATGTATGTCATGTATCACTTGTGACACGAGAGGAAAATACCCCATAACGTCTGATATGCATGGCGACGTAGCATTAATGCATATTTTTTCCTGTGTGCCTACTTTAATTCACGGTTTGAAGGTACGCAAATGCTCTGTTACTATGAAACTTCACTTCTAGTTTTATCTAATCCATCGAAAATCTAAAATTATTCAACTCCAGAAGGTCACACTGAAAAAAAGGCAGAAAGGTTTCTGTGTTGTCAAGAAGATGTTTCATGTTTCACTACCTTATACGAATGATATGAAGATGAATTTATGGGGGGGGGGGAGGGACTTGATTGCTTTGGACTTCGTAAAGGATATTAATGTATGCTCAAAGTGTGGTAGTTAGCGAGGATGTTGTCTTAGAGAGAAACTAATGATTGTTGTGTCTCAAAGTTGTTGCTTGGCGTATCTGTGTGTCTACATCATCTGAGAATTCGCTGCTCTGAAGATACACTAGTGAAATTTTTTTATACCAATTGAATGTAAAAGAAGTACCAACTACGTAAGTGTGTACCAAGAAGCCGAATGTTTGAGACTACAACACAACAGACCAAAGAAAAGATTACCCCAAGCGATGCAGAATAAAGAAAATTTTATCGACAGAATTCAGAAAAATGTGTAGCCCGTAAATAAAAGGAATTTCATCGATGTCGAGTATTTTATCCATAGAGGAAACAAGCATATTGAGCTCTTGAAGACTACCACTGTAGGTTTTTTGGCTATCAAGGTCAGATGATTTTTGTTTTTTTTTGGATGATTGTATTTGATTTGAAACCTTAACTAAGCTTTTGGGTTTCAAGTCTATTGCAGTAGTGATTACTGTACCTATTTTTTAATGAAGCTTGTGGTGAAAGTTTGATCTGGTAACCATAGTGGGAGACAAACTCGTATTTTTTTGCTCTACTCGGTCTTCACATTCAAATCCATAAATCTAACACCCCCAACAAACGAGCCTTTTCCTTTAGAACAAATAGTAATGCAATTATCTATTGATTCAGGGAAGAAGGTGTAGATCATACTAAACACATTTTCCCTTCCTCTTTTGTACTGATAATCATCTTTCTTGTTGATTTTACATTGTAAATGGGTGCATTTTTGTTAAAATTGGAAACTAGGGCCAAAATCCACATGGGTCATCTTATTTATGACAACTAATATTTTTATTAGATTCCTCTCTCAGAGAGGTGTAGGATTGATCTAAAGATCATCCGAATTTGACATGTACAAATGAAGATATGAATTTATTTATATTATGGACAAATTGTCAAGGTCGTCCAGCAAGCAAAACAGGCACACAAGCCCCCAATTCATCCTCAATGTTGCATATAAAAAGAGGGAGACCTCAAGTCATTTTCACCATCATCTCATCACACATATATCTCTCTCCTCTTGTGATTGGGCACACTATCTGAGGCGGTGTTCTCTCTCTCCACATGCGCGAATTAGGGTTTATGTTTGTTGTGTTGAGCACTGTTGACCGAGTTGATGGGAGGTTGTTTGATTATGTTGACTTAAAGCATTGACCTTTTTTGACTTCGGTTTGGGTGAGGAATCTCTGTCTAAGTAGGTCGCAATTTTGGGCACAAAAATCAAGAAGTTTTGACCAGTGTTGAGTGTGGTTAGGGTTGACCGTAGGTTGACTATTTGACCAAATTTTGACTGTGTAGAATTAGACTGTTTTGAGGGCTATTTCATCTTGTTGTTTGGAGACCAAAGTTGATTGAAGTTGACCAAATCTTTGAGGGTCGAATCTTCCCTGTTGACCAACGTTGAATTTTCTGGTTAGGGCTCTTTTGCTGCTATAAATTATCAGAATTTGTAAATTGTACTATCTCTCTCTACTGAACTATTGAAGACTAAAAGAAGATTTGATCAAGGGTTTCCCCACATTGGGGTTTGTCCCTGGTTGGTGCCACATCTTATGCCCTCTTGCCTTGACTTGTCTTCTACTGTTTATGTTCTATCAACATTTTACTTACATGTTTATGTGATTGCTAAACTGAAATTGATATTGGGCTCATAAATAAATTGAAGTAAAAGTTCCTTAAAGCATAGAACATACCATTGTTGCCTAAAATTAACATGGTATCAGAGATGAGGTGAAGACAAAGCCCAAGCAAGAGTGAAAGAGCAATTGCTAAAGACAGTTGGATAAGGACAACAGACTCAATGGGTTCCTCATCCTACTTCTCGGTTGAAGACAAGCTCCATAATAAATCTTAATATCATGGATGGAAGATGTCTCCTGATTTGACCTTGGAAGAGAAGGAAGTGATGGATTATGTACAAGGTAAAATCCCTGAGCCTCCTTCCAATGCACTTCCTGCGGCGAATACCAAGTACAATAAGGTTGAAGTCAAAGCGAAGAAGATTATTAGGGATTCCATTCACAAGCATTTGGTGGCCTATATCTTTGAATTGAATACCTCCAAGGAGATATACGACATGTTGGTCAGCATGTTCAAGGTTAGTAATACTAATCAAATTCTCTTTCTCAAGAATAAGTTGAAGGATATTAAGAAGGGAAAGGACGAGGACATTCAATCCTATTTCTTGAGGATTAATGAGATCAAGAATGATCTACTCTTGATTGGAGAAGTCATTCCTGACAGGGAACTTACTCTCACCACCTTTGGAGGACTCCCACCTAAGTGGTATGTATTTAGAACCACTATACTCAACAATGATCAAATTCCATGGTTTGAATAATTTATGTCGAGATGAATTCAAGAAGAAACACGAATGGTGGAGCAAGAAATGCCTTCTAATAGAAGAAACCCCACTGCATTCTCTGCTCATGCCAAAAGGAGGAATAATGCAGGGTCTAAAGGTCATTTCCATGAAAAGCCTGGATCTAACGGAGGAAGGAAGGGCAGGTGCTTTGTTTGCAATAAGTTTGGCCACTATGCAAGGGAGTGTCCTAATAAAATGGATAGACCTCGAGATGATGACTCGCATAACAACTCCAGGGGAAACTTCAACAACAACAAAAATGAACAAAGGAATGGCAAGTCCAATGGCAAAGGAAAATGGAATGAGGGACATCAAGGAAATGTTCAACCCTCCAAGAAATCAAGGAACTCCAGGTATGATGAATCCAACGTTGTTAAAAATAAGAAAAAAGAGTACTATCTTATATCGGCCCTCTGCACTGCCTCTCCTCTAGACACTTTAGGAAATTGGCTGATTGATACTGGTGCCTTAAGGCACTTAACCAGATACAAGGAAGCCCTCTCTAATCTCATATAAAAGGAGACAAACTTGGAGATCATCCTTGGAGACGATGCCACCTATCTTGTGGAGGGACTAGGGAATGTTACCCTTCAATTGAATCAAGGTAACACTATTCATTTGCAAGAAGTACTATATGTACGCGATCTCAAGAAGAACCTGGTGTCCATTTCAGTAATGGAAGATAAAGGATTCAAGGTGGATTTTATCGATGGAAAGGTACGTGTTTGGAAAAGAAATTTCAAGAATGCTTTTACTCTTGGGTTCAAGGTTGCCAATTTGTATCATGTTGGAGGAAGTCCATGGGGAGTCATGTCTTGTGACACATCTCTACAATCTAAACTATGGCACCGAAGGTTCGACCATATTCATTATAAGGCCCTATGTGATGTGAGATAGAAGATGACAGGTATGCCCGAGTTCAAAGTAGAGCATGAAGGTGTATGTTCGAGATGTGTCAAAGGAAAACTTACAAGGGGACCATTCCCCTCAAGTAATAGAAAGACCACAAACATATTGCAATTGATCCACTTTGACATATCTGGTATGATGCCCATAAACTCTTTGGGAGGATACTTATATTATCTCACACTTGTTGATGATTATTCTTACAAGACCTGGATCTACTTCTTGAAGAAGAAGGATGAAGTGCTCACTTGGTTCTGACATTTCAAAGCCTTGATCAAAAACCAATCCAGGAAGAAAATCAAGATACTGAGGACTGATAATGGGATCGAGTATGAATCCAATGAATTCCAAGATTACTGAAAAGAAGTTGACATTAAGAAGGAGACTAAACCACCATATGGTCCCGAGAAGACTGGTGTGGCTAAAAGGAAGAATCGCTCTATTGTAGAAGTTGTCCATGCCAAGCTTCATGATCAAGGTCTTTCGAAGTTTCTATGGGGTGAAGCTGCAAATACCGCTGTGTATGTTCAAAACTGATGCCCTCATAAAGAATTAGACTCCAAGACTCCCAAAGAAATTTTCATTGGTAAGAAACCCGATGTCTCTCATTTTATAATTTTTGGAAGCCCCGTATATTTTCATGTTCCGAAAGATAAAAGAAGCAAATTGGGTGCATCTAGGAAGAAAAGAATCTTTGTGGGCTATAATGAAAATTCTAAGGGATATAGAATTTATGTGGCTGGTCAAAAGGAAGTTGAGATAAGGCATGATGTCACCTTCGACGATGTTATTCCCCTTAGGAAGATCAACAACCTTCCTATCCTAAGGAAGGACAAAGAATGTAACATAGGAAATTAGGGTGAAAAAGAGAGAGAAACAATGCTTGATGTTGATGAACATATGGATCCTATTGATCCACTCTCTCATGAGCGTTCCTCCTCCAAGAGGAGACCCTCATGGATTCGGGAGACTCTCGAAGATGATGAAAGACAAATTGCACCAAGGGGGACTTTCCGTGAAAGCAAGAAGTGGAACAAGTACCAAGGATATTTGATCACCATAAGTACTATCGTTCAAAATGAGGCTTCATCATTTGAAGAAGCCATTAAGAAACAAGTATGGAAGGATTCATGAATGAAGAATATGAGTAAATTATGAAGAATGATGTCTGGGATGTGGTCGCTAGACCCTAGGACAAATCAATTATCACTTCTAAGTGGTTGTACAAAATCAAGCATGGAGCTTATGGAAGTGCAGAAAAGTTCAAGGCTCACTTTGTTGCTTGAGGCTTCTCTCAAAAGGAAGGTATAGATTACGATGAGATATTTGCACCTGTTGCTTGATACACCACCATCCACTCGATCATATCCCTTGCTGCCTCGCAAGAATGGAACCTACATCAGATGGATGTCAAGACCGTCTTTTTGCATGGTTCAATCAAAGCGGAAGTCTATGTGGAACAACCCAAGGGGTTTGAAGTTCATGATTGGGAATCTCATGTATGCAGGTTGAATAAAACTCTCTATGGATTGAAGCAAGTAACCTTAGCTTGGTATGAGAGGATTGATAGCTATTTGATGAAGATGGGATTCAGTAGATGTGAACTTGATCTGAACCTTTAATTTAGTGTTGAAAATGATAAACCTCTCATTCTGGTACTTTATGTGGATGGCCTCTTTCTGACATGTGCAAACCCTCTCATTCAAAAATGTAAGAGGAAGTTGGATTTTGAATTTGAGATGAAGGACCTAGGACCGATAGGGTTGGAGGTCTGGAAAAGGCTGGGTAAAATTTTCCTCTCTCAAGGAAAATATGTTATGAAGATATTGGAAAGATTTGGGATGGTGGACAAAAGGCCTGTGACTATTTCAATGGAACTTAACTTTAAGAAGTTATGTGGTAGTGTTTTTGGACCTGAATTGGGAAATTATTTTGAGTATCGTCAACTCATTGGAGAACTAATGTTCTTGGTGAACTCTCGTCCTGACATATGTTTTGCAGTTAACACATTAAGCCAATACATGGTTGAGCTTCATCATATACATTGGATTACCGCCAAGAATCTTCTGAGATAACTTTGGGGCACAATCACTCATGTATTGAGATACACTACTGGAAATGTGAGGCTACATGGCTATTCTGATGCTAATTGGGCTTGCAGTGTGGTGGATCGCAAGAGCACTTATGTATGTTGTTTTTCTTTGGGTTCTGCTTCGATATCCGGGATGAGTAGGAAGAAGAAATCGATTGCCTTGAGCATTGCCGAGGAAAAGTACATAGCTACTAGTATGGCCTCTTGTGAAGCTTTCTGGTTGAAGAAGCTCTTCAGTGAGTTGTTTGGACATGTGTTGGATACCACAGTGATCTTCTGCGATGACCAGAGTGGGATCCGATTATCAGAGAATCTCGTGTTCCATGATTGCTCCATCACATTGGGACTGATGAGCAGGTCGTCGATATTCTAACAAAGCCCCTGGGGAAGGTAAAATTCTTGGCCTTCCGAGAACGACTTGGAGTTGTGGAGATACCCTCTTATGAAGGTCCTGTATGAGATGGACATTGATCTCTGGGAGCTCCGGGGGGCTTGGGGTACTTCTTGGAGTGATGAGAAACCATAGGGTGAGTGGTTCAGCCTTCCCCTAGTGGTTTTTTGTGTACAGGGTGAGTCGTTCATCCTTCACCTATGATACCCCTTGGTGACATATAAGCAGGACGAGGGGTTCATCCTGCTCCTGCCGAGATATACTACCCATGCAGTTTGGGACTCATGGGAAGTACCTCTCATCTGGCCAATGAGTAGGGAAATGAGGATAGGGACTATAGTACTACTGATGGACACATTGTGTATTACCATACTCCCTATGCTAGGATGTCTGATATTGATCTGGGATAAATGGGAACAGACTTCGGGTCAGTAAGAGTGGTATGAGACACTCTCTTTTGGTTGGAACTAACTTCGGGTCAGTAGAGAATGGTATGATACATTCTCAATCACTTCTTCTTCTTCATATTTCAGTAGAGAAAAGCAGAGTAGTGCATGAATGGCAGAGATGGTATAGATTGGCAGATGGATTAGAAGGTGGAGTTCTCCCTAGTTGAGAGGGAGTATTAAAATTGGAAACTAGGGCCAAATTCCACATGATTCATCTTATTTATGATAACTGATATTTTTATTAGGCTCCTCTCTCGGAGAGGTGTAGGATTGATCTAAAGATCATCTGATTTTGACATGTACAAATGAAGATATGAATTTATTTATATTATGGACAAATTGTCAAGGTTGGCTAGTAAGAAAAATAGGCACATAAGCCCCTAATTCATCCTCAACGTTGCATATAAAAAGAAGAAGACCTGAAGTCATTTTCACCATCATATCATCACACATATCTCTCTCCTCTTATGATTGGGCACACTATCTAAGGCGGTCTTCTCTCTCTCCACACATGTGAACTAGGGTTTCATTTTACTACGTTGACCAGCGTTGACCGAGCTGCTGGGAGGTTGTTTGACTGCGTTTTGACTTTGGTTTGGGTGAGGAATCTCTATCTAAAGTAGGCCACAATTCTCGGCATGAAAATCAAGGATTTTTTACCAGCGTTGACTGTGGTTAGGGTTGACCGCAGGTTGAATGTTTGACCAGACTTTGACTGGGCAGAATTCGACTGTTTTGAGGGTTGTTTCATCTTTCTTTTTGGAGGTTGAAGTTGATTGAAGTTGGCCGTATCTTTGAGGGTCAAATCTGGCTTGTTGATCAGCATTGAATTTTCTAGTTAGGGTTCTTTTGTTGTTATAAATTATCAAAAATTTTAAATTGTACTATCTCTCTTTGCTGAACTATTGAAGACTAAAGAAGATTTTATCAAGGGTTTCTCCACATTGGGGTTTGTCCTTGGTTGGTGCCACATCTTGTGTCCTCTTGTCTTGGCTTGTATTTTACTGTTTTTGTTTATGTTCTATCAGAATTTTACTTACATGTTTATGTTATTGCTAAACTAAAATTGATATTGGGCTCATAAATAAATTAAAGTAAAATTAATCTAAAGCATAAAACATACCATTGTTGCCTAAAATTAACAATTTTCGGTGGTGGTCGACACCCCTTTTTCAAATTTAATTGCTAGCTTTTCTTTGATAGGAAGTTGAAGAAAATTATAAGAATCAATGATTTGTTGGAGTTATTATTCAACCTAATGACATCTACAGTTCTTAACATAGTCCAAATTGACAAGAACACCATGTCCGACATTAAAATTGTTTACAAAATGCACAAGAGAAGATCATGTTTCTGCAACTCAAATCTCAATTCCAACAAGATGAACTTCAGCAAATGAGTTGTAAATTTGAGCACGTTTTCGTTGATAACACCATTTCAGGAGTATTAATGTTCAAGAAAGAGTATGGAAGAGTCATTTGCATATTTCCCAAAATCTTTATAATACCGTGGGAAGAAATTGTACACAACAAAAACAGAACTAGTTTGGGATATAATAAGGATGTTCTGGAAGTATCTTTTCATGCTCCTAATTTTTTTAAACCTATACAGTTTTGTAGTGTTGGATTTATGGATGATGTTGTTCTAGAAAAAAATGATCAATGCCAACATTGTGATAGAGTTGAACATGTGAAAGATTGATGTTTTGATCTTCACCCATGTGAGCATTGTGGAAAGCACAATCACCGTTCAAACATATGTTCCAGAAAGAAGACTGGTGCAAGAGAGAAACTAAATTTTGGATGGATTGCTTCTTGGGATTGGTCCAAAACAACCAAGAAAACATAGTTACCGATAAAACAGGAACTATTACCTCAAAAAGGGTACTCTAGTCCAAAAACCCGCAAAAAACATGAAAAAACAAGCTAAAAACGAAAAGTGTTGATGTTAGAATAATATTTTTTTTTCAGCGTACATTTTCAAATTTTTTAAAAATGACAGTAAGAACCAATTTTTTTGGTGCAAAAAACACCCTGAAAACAAAAAGTGTTGATGTTAGAATAACGTATTTTTTGTCAAGGTACATTTTCAACAATTTTTAATAATGACATTAAAAATAAAATATTACGACTCTGAAAATCTTTAAATTTCCAATGATTTTCAGGCATGACATTAAAAATAAAATATCACGTCTTTGAAAAGCCTTAAAATTCCAATGCTTTTTAGGCATGACATTAACTTTAAAATATCATGTATTTGAAACACCTTATAATTCCAACAATTTTCGAGCATGGTGCTAAGAAAAAATACTTATTTTTTTCAACCATAGCATTAAAGATAAAATATCACGACATAGAAAAACACTAAAATATTGACAATTTTTCAACCATGGAATTAAAACCAAAGATTATGACTACAAAACAATCTTAAGTTTTCAAAATATTTCAAGGATGACATTATGGAAAAATTTTATGACTAAAAAAACTTTAAAAATAAACACCTACATGAAAGAGTTATTATACCAAGAGTAATTTTTTTTTAATGCTAAATGTATCTTAGCCTAAGATAACTTGATACATTGCAAAAAAAATTAAAAATCAACCATCAAATTGACACGCAATATAGGTGAACTCGACCCATTGTAATGAAAACTTAAAGACCAACCATGAAATTGACACATTGTGGGGGCAAACTCAATTCATTATAACGAAAAAATCAAAATTAACTATCAACTATTAAAAAATTAAAATCAATTATCAACTATCAAATTGCACGTAAAATTAAGATATAAATAAATAAAAATGAAAAATACAAAAGAAAACAAATATTCAAATATTGGAAAAAAATTAAAACAATAAAAAAAAACACAAAAAATAATACAAAAGAAAACAAAAATTCAAACATCGAAAAAAAATAAAAAATAATAACAAATAATAAAACATAAAAAACATGACATATATATATACGACAAAAAAAAACTATAAAATATAAAAAACATTCAAAATTAACTTGTAAAATTTAAAAATTTAAACAAAAAGATAATAATAAAAAAGAAAAGAAAAAAAAGGAAAATATTTCAAAAATAGACATAATTTAAGAAAAAAAAAGTTAAAGATTAACGAAAAAAATCAGAAACAATAATTTTTTTTTAAGTTAAAAAAATAAAAGAAAATAAAAACCAAATAAAAAATAAAAGAAAATAAAAAAAAGTTACAAAAGTAAAATTAAACATTAAAAAGAAATTAAAATAATTTAAATTAAAAAAATAAAAAATTTCCTCGCCCATCCGGAGGCCCAACTGGTCAAGGGTGGCAAGGGGCTGATTCATGACAAAAAAATAAATCAAATATAAGAAAATATATAAAAAAAAAAAAAAACAAAAAAAACCATAGAAATGCAAAAAAAAAAAACCAAAAATAACTTGTAAAAATAAAAAATAAAAAATAAAAATAAATAAAGGAAGGAAAATATATTAAATAAAAAACATATAATTTAAGGGGAAAAAATCTAAATCATTTTTTATAAGTTAAGAATAAATTAAAAAAACCTCCTAATAAAAAAATATAAAATAATTAACAAAAAAACAAAAAATAAAAAAAAATTAAGTAAATAAAATAATTTAAAAACAAAATCTGTCCTCTTTCAATCTCCTTCCCACGACACCCGATCCACCCGAACCCACCCTTCCTCCCACTCCTCCCCACCCCACGCTCCCTCACCCATCCCATCCCGCCCTCTGTTCGCACCCACCGCACCCTTCACATCCCACCTCGCCCGTCCCTCCCACTCCTCCACACCCTGCCCACACCAACCTGCCCTCCCTCCGATCACTCCCCACCCCTCTACCTCGCACCTCACCCCACCCTCCCTCCCTACCCACGTCATGGGCCAACCGACCCGGGGTTGCGAGGGGTGATTATGGGAATTACCCCCTTGCCACCTCGGGTTGGTTGGGCCGTGGCGTGGTTGGACAGGGAGGGTGGCGTGGGGTGTGAGGGAGGGAGGGATGGGAGGGTGGTTGGGGAGGTGTTATGAAACCAGCTCAAGAAAAGATAGATCAACGCCTTAGAATTCAGCCTCTTCGAGGGGGCAACCTCCTTTACATTACATAAATGAACAATTCTTGGATGATACAAATGAAAAAACCTCCTTTCTATATATAGGAGTCTAAGGAGTCACAATATAATCCAGCCGACCTAACAATAATAATATAAAGCCACAAAAATAACAATAGAGGGATTCTATGGGGCACAGAAATAACAATATGCGGGTAATAGGGGCACAACAATATAAATAAGGGGTATAACTACAATAGTAATGGGGTAATCACTAGTATTATAGGGACCCAACATGCCCCTCTCCTTCAAAAAAGTGTTGTCCTCAACGCTTGAGTAGTTCTGGATACTTCTGCATAAAATTCTCATCCTCCCATGTGGAATCTTCAGCGGATAAGTTCTTCCACTTGATAAGATACTCTGAAATTGATCGATTTCGTAGCTGTCGAGTTCTTGTTTCTGTGACTGCTTCCGGTTCCAATATAATTTTTCCTTCCTCATCAAGTTCTGGCAATATTGTTTGAATTGGGAGCTTGTCACCTATAACCTTCTTTAAACATGAAACATGGAAAACTGGGTGCAATCGAGAAGCTGCAGGAAGCTCCAATTTGTATGCCATAGTACCAATCTTTTGCAACACCTTGTACGGACCATAATACTTTGGTGATAATTTATTATCCTTCTTAGCTTGCTTTAGGGACATTTGCTTATATGGTTGTAGCCGTAGGAATACCCAATCACCTACATCAAAACTTCTTTCACTGCGATGTTGATCTGCCTGTTGTTTCATTCTATTTTGTGCCAACACGAGGTTATCCTTTAAGAGTTGGAGGACTTGTTGTTGATGTTCGATGTGATGTTCCACTGCCTGAACCTTAGAATTTTCTCTTAAATATGATGTGATGGATGGTGGTTGATACCCATAAAGTGCCATAAATGGGGTCATTTTTGTTGCTGTATGGAAGGAAGTGTTATACCACCATTCAGCCAGAGGCAACCATTTGACCCATTGTGTCTGTTTATCAGATACAAAGCAACGAAGATATCCTTCCAAACATTTGTTTACTATCTCAGTTTGCCCATCAGATTGAGGATGATAAGATGAGCTATGAGCTAACTGAGTACCAAGACAAGAAAATAATTCTGTCCAAAAATTTCCAGTGAAAATGGGATCTCTGTCACTTACAATAATCTTTGGGTTTCCATGTAGCTTTTGAACTGTTTCCATAAATGCAGTAGAAACTGTACTGGCTTTAAATGGATGTGATAATGCACAAAAGTGTGCATACTTGGTAAGTCTGTCAACTACCACCATGATGACACTCTTTCCCTCAGACTTGGGTAAACCTGTGATAAAATCCATTGAAACCTCCTCCCAACGTTGGCTTGGAATGGATAAAGGTTGTAATAGACCCGGTGTCTTAATTGTTTCAACTTTATTTTGCTGGCAAACCAAACATTCTGCCACAAACTTTTGAATATCTGATTTAAGGCCATCCCAAAAAAATTCCTTCTTAACCCTGTGGTAAGTTTTTAAAAATCCTGAGTGCCCTCCTAAGGGAGAAGTGTGCAATTCCATAAGAATCTTTTGTTTTAGCTGGGAATTCTTACAGAGGTATAAGCGATCTTTGTACCATAACGAATCATTTTGCCAGCTAAATGTATCAGAAGTACTGGAATCTTGTTGTAGCTTTCGAATAAGTGCCCACACTTCTTCGTCATTCTTCCATTCCTCCCTTGCTTCGTTTATCCAATCTGGTTGGATAATAGAAATGGCACACAACAATGCTTCCACATCCTCATCCTTTCTTGAGAGTGCATCTGCCACCACATTTTGCTTCCCTTTTTTGTAGATGATTTCAAAGTCATAACCCAACATCTTTGTGACCCACTTTTGTTGCTCTTCAGAGGATAATCTTTGTTCTAAAAAGTATTTAAGGCTATCATGATCCGTTTTTACCTTGAAGTGTCTTCCCATTAGGTAGGGTCGCCATTTCTTAAGTGCATGGAGTATTGCCAACATTTCCTTCTCATAAATAGCTTTGCTTAAAAACTTTCCCTTGATTGGACGACTTTCAAAAGCAATGGGTCTTTCATCTTGCATTAGAACAACACCAATTCCATTTCCTGAAGCATCACATTCCACAATAAAGGTTTTTGTGAAGTCCGGTGTAGCTAAGACCGGTGCTTGGCACATTGCCTCTTTAAGATGTTCAAAGGCCTTTGTTGCTTCCGGAGTCCATGAAAATGAATCTTTCTTCAATAATGTTGTTAGAGGTGCTGCTATTCTCCCATAATTCTTAACAAACTTGCGATAATACCCTGTCAACCCAAGAAATCCTCGCAGATGCTTTATGGATGTGGGGATTTTCCATTCCTTAATGGCTTTAATTTTGCTAGGGTCTACCTTAACTCCTTCATGAGATACAATATGACCCAAATATTCCACCTCCTGGACTCCAAAGAAACATTTGGATCTTTTTGCATATAATTGTTTCTCCTCCAATAGTTGTAGCACCCTGTCAACATGTTCAACATGATCCTTCCAAGACTTGCTGTAGATTAGTATATCATCAAAAAATACTAACACAAATTTTCTAAGGAATGGTTTGAAAATTGAATTCATCAAACCTTGAAATGTTGAAGGTGCATTGGTAAGGCCAAAAGGCATGACCAAAAATTCATAATGACCCTCATGAGTTCTAAATGCCGTTTTTGGAATGTCTTCAATCTTCATTCTGATTTGATGATATCCCGAACGAAGATCCAACTTGGTGAAGTAAATTGATCCATGCAATTCATCCAGTAATTCATCAATAACAGGAATGGGGAACTTATCTTTAATAGTGAGCTTGTTGAGCTCCCTATAATCTGGACACATGCGCCATGATCCATCCTTCTTGTGCACCAATACTACTGGAGCTGAGAAAGAACTTTGACTCGGTTGAATTATACCAGCCTCTAGCATTTCTGCAACCATACGTTCAATTTCACTTTTTTGGACATAGGGATATCTGTACGGCCTGATGTTTGGAGGAACACTTCCTGGAATCAGATGAATAGCATGATCATGATCACGCATAGGTGGGAGACCTTTGGGAGTCTCAAATACCTTGGAATGATTGTCCAAGACTTTTTGGAGATCTGGAGAAATAGATGATTCCAATGTGGAAACATCTAGCGAACATAATTGTGCAATTACACCTCTTTGCTCCTTTTTTAGAAGCTTTGTCATACCATTAGAGCTGATTATCTTTCCTGGTTTCCCTGCAATACCCCTTAATTCAACTTCCTTTCCTTCCGAAGAAAATTTGATGAAAAGTTCTTGAAAATTAAAAGCTATTGTACCCAAGGATTGTAGCCATTGGACTCCTAGTACAACATCAGCACCTCCCATTGGAATGGAAAGCATTGGGCTAGTCAATACATATTCTCCCATGGATAGCTTGATATTATGGCACTTTCCAGAGCAATTTATTGTTCCTCCATTTGCAATCATCACTTGACACTCTGGTGCTGGATATAGGAAGCAATTCAATTCTTTTGCTACCCTACAATGAATAAAATTGTGGGTGCTTCCTGAATCAATCAACACTATTACCTTTTTCTTCTTGATTTGTCCTTCTATCTTGATGGTTTGAGGAGTGGTAATTCCCGCCAATGCATTACAAGATATGGTCGGATTTATTTGTTCTTCATCTAGGCTTTGTTCCTGGAGTATATCTTCTTCTTTTGACCTTTCTTGCTCCTTTTCTTCTTCCTCTTCACAATCTATGTAGAATAATTTCTTCTCAGCACACTTATGACCTTTAGTGTATTTGCTATCACAACTGTAACAAAGCCCTTTTGCTCTTTTTTCTTCCAATTGTTGTGGTGTCAACCTTATAGGTTGTGGAAGACTAGGGGCAACAACACTTCCGTCTTTATAGTTGTGAGTGGTATGCTTCCTGGTTGCCATAATTTTGCTTTCCATTTTTCTTGCTAACCTGAATGCCTTCTCTAATGAATCAGGTTCCCAAAGGCGAACATCATGTTGGATATTATCCTTTAAAGACCCTATGAACACATCAATCCTATGCTCCTCTGGAATATCTTTTACCCTTATGTTCAATTTTTGGAACTCCTCAATGTGCTCCATTATTGAACCCTTTTGTTTGAGACTTATCAATTGGCTAAAAAAAGTGTTGCTTTTTGTATCCTCATAATGTGCTATCAATTCTTCCGTAAAAATTGCCCAAGTGATAAATTGTTTACGAGAGCAAAGCCATTGATACCATACAAACTGATTTGGTTCCAAATATACAGTTGCCATACGTACCTTTTGTGCGTTTTGCACATTATTGAGATCGAAGAATTGCTCCATCTGTAATATCCATGTGGCGGGATCCTTGCCATCAAACTTCCTCATATCGATTTTTGGAATATGGTGATTCTTCGATCCAACATTAGCGTCTATGGAATCATGATTAACATTTCTTTTGTTCTCATCATGAGTTTCCTTTACTACCTTTTCACCATTAGTGACCCTTTCTTGTAGCAACTTCTTCAATTCTTCCATTTCTGTCTTCAAATTTGCCATGTCTCTCTTCAAATCTGTCTTCGAATCATCCATCTTAGCTTCCATGCCCTTTATCTTAGATTCCACGCCATTTATCTTAGCTTCTGTTAGCTTTTGTGAGCGTGACATTTGTTGCACTTGTTCTTGTAATTTTGATATATCATGTAGCATTTCTTCCTCTTCTTCATGAGTCATGCTAGAGCTTTCAGGTTCCTTACTAGGTGTTTGCATTTTCTTTCCTCGGGGCATCAGTTACCGATAATAATGCTTTACTATGCCCTTTGAATTCCGTTAAACCAAGCTTACACAAAAATTTAAAAAAAAACTACACACCTTTTTTCACTTTATAGAAGCCTGATATTGAATCTGATGTATCTCTGTAATTTCGGATCATCCAATTCTGAAATTGCTACCTGTAGTAGCCTTCTGCGTCCTCTTTCCAATGCCACAAGTCTGAACCAAATTGGATTCTCCAAGGAAGAGTTATGTGAAATCTCCCACAGTGACTTGCTTTTAGACTGGTTCAGTAGAGCGAACTTGTACGACGTGCCACGAGTCACTGTTTCAACCTTTGAATCTGAAACACACACAAAAGAAACTACAGTCCGTCCTCTTTCTGTACCTTTTTACGAAATTTCAATCCGATCCTCAGAGAGAAAGTTATGACGATTTTCCCCAGGTCACCTGTTTTGAATGTAATTCAGGAGTCTGCAAAAAGACCAACTTCCTCAGATCATATCTCCGACAATATCGCGCGAAAAGCTCTGAAATTCGGACCCAAGGTTCAGCGCCAATTCTTCTCAAATGGGTTTTTTTTGCGACTTCTGAAACGTCACAGAAAAAAAGTTATAGCGAAAATGCCACGATGACCTGTTTGGAGCAGCGAAACCCTAGAATCCAAAGCTCTGATACCAAATGTTATGAAACCAGCTCAAGAAAAGATAGAAAAGATAGATCAACGCCTTAGAATTCAGCCTCTTCGAGGGGGAAACCTCCTTTACATTACATAAATGAACAATTCTTGGATGATACAAATGACAAAACCTCCTTTCTATATATAGGAGTCTAAGGAGTCACAATATAATCCAGCCGACCTAACAATAATAATATAAAGCCACAAAAATAACAATAGAGGGATTCTATGGGGCACAGAAATAACAATATGGGGGTAATAGGGGCACAACAATATAAATAAGGGGTATAACTACAATAGTAATGGGGTAATCACTAGTATTATAGGGACCCAACAGGAGGTGTGGGAGGCATGGAGTGGGTGGGAGGATGGAGAGTGTGGTGAGCGGGGTGGGGTGGGTGAGGAGGTGTGGGAGGGGTGTGCTGGAAGGGAGAGAGAGAGAGAGAGGGGTGAGCCAGGTGGGGTGGGTAAGGTGGTTGGGAGAGTTGGTGGGGTGGTGTGGGGAGGAGGGAGGGGTGAGTGGGGTGGAGTGAGGCATGTTTTTCAATTTTATTATTATTATTATTATTTTTTTATTTTTATTTTTTTAATTTTATTTAAAATTTTAAAATATATATATATATATATATTTTTTTTTTAAATTTTAATTCATTTTTAAATTTTATTAATTTTTTTCCCCTGGGAAAAATCATAATTTCATTAATAAAAGGAAATTACATTTTGTAGATGCATAAATGCATATTCAGAGCATATCCAAGACATGACTATCATCATCAACAGTGATAAAAAAATTGTTGCCTTGATCCACGTAGGGAGGCAATAATATATATAAAACTGAAAAAACTACAATATATTAAAACTGAGAAGTCCTTCATGCGATAAATATATACACAAAATAATAATGTTCATATGCCAATAGAAAATTATGCAATTATATCCGTAAACAGCTGGTGGTAGTATTGATAGTGATCTCCATCGCGCAGTTCCCGGATCATCCAGATGCCCGGCTCCTCGATTGCAGCTTCTTTGGATAGGCTATCAACAACCCCGTTCCACTCCCTTTGCATCTCTTGATATGTAGAGTATGTAATACTTCCTGTGCAGTGCCCACCGCCTCATGAATTTGTCGATCTTGTAGGAAGGTGAATTGTTCTGGTGAGATGTGGTTGGATAGAATGGGCTGCATCCAGTTGGCAATGATCTTTGCAATAATCTTGTAAATGCAGTTGTAGAGTGAGATAGGGCGATATTCTTCATAGGAGACCAGGTTATCAGTTTTTGGGATGAGCACTATGAAGGTAGAAGTGATGGATGCTGCTATTTTTCGGATGATTCTGGTATCCTCAACAACTTTTAGCATATCTTCACCTATGATGTCAAAAAAAGCCAAGTACAAATCAATTAACCATCCATCAGGTCCTGGGCTTTTGTCTTTTTTAAACCACTTTAGGGTGGCCTCTAAATCTTCTAGAGTAATTGCTTTGGTCAGGTCCCCTTCCTCCTCTTGATCTACGAACCTCGGAAAAAGTTGTGCCACTCTAATGATGTCTGCTAGATTTGCTTCCCGCGAGGCACTGTAAATTCGTTTGAAATGAGAGGTTGCCAGCTTAGCCAGTTGTTGAAATGTGTTGACAACCTGTGCTTGTTCGTTCCGAAGCTGCAAATAGTATTAATCGCCTTCCTTCCATTGGCAAACTTATGATAGAATTTGGTATTTGCATCCCCATCCTTCATCCATATTTCCCTACTTCTTAATCGTTAGACTTCTTCACGATCCTTAAGAATTTTCCCTCTAGCAAAGTATAGGGATGTTATTTTCTCCTTGTGTTCGATAGAAGTGAATAATCCTCCCTGATCATTTTCAAAGATAGATAACTCAGATTCTATCTGTTGCAGGGAGTGTTCATCCAAGTTCCTTTTGTTGTGAGCCCATTGTTTGGACATTTTCTTCAACTCTGTAAGATTTTGAATAAAACCATTTGTGATATTACCCCCAACCCCAGGAGGGTTTGCTTTCCAGTATTAAGAGACCATGTTGATATAAGAGTCTTCCCTGAGCCAGGCAGAGCAGAATTTAAAAGGTCCCTTGGGCTTTGTTCTACCCCTTTCAATGTCCATATAGATGGGAAGACGATCAGAGATCCCCCCAGATCCAACCCATTGTCTGATGTGAGAACCCAGATCAAGTACCTTCTCTTTGACCAAAAAGCGATCAAGTTTGCGAGCCAGACCATGTTCCCCTGTCCTGTTCCTCCAGGTCGCTTGTAATTTAGCTTCAGGGATATCAATCAACTGATGTGAATCTAGGATGGATGAGAAATAATTAGATAGAGAATCCCTCTATGCTCTATGTACCCAAGACTCAACATGACAGATGGAAAAATTTAGATCCCCTCCAAGAATCAGATGGTCTGCCAAAAACAAGTCCGAATCTAGGAGGTTTTCCCAGAAATCAGGTCTGTTTTGACAAGGTCCATATATATTGAAAATCCAGAAATTCATTCCCAGGTCCACTGAATGAATGTCAGCGCCAATACGGCCAACCCCTCCCCAACAATTGAGTAGCTTAATAGAACGGGAGTTGTATCCCAAGGAAATACCCCCAGAGCTTCCATGTGCATCCAATCCAATAAATAGCCACCCAGGAAACATATTTTGAAGGGTATGGGAAATGACAGTAGCAGGACCAAGAGTTTCCTATAGAAAGACTATATCATCTGAGTCGGTTGTAATTAACCAACGGAGTGCTAGTTTTTTGTGAGGCCTAGCAAGCCCCCAACAATTGAAGGAGATGATCTTCATGGAGGGGGCTCAGAGGGGGTTTCTTTGGCTCTAGGTACCCCAGGTATAGTGGATTGTTTGCCCAAAGCAATCTCATCTCCTGCCACAGATTGAGCAATAGTGAGCAAGGAGGGTCTTCCCCTATGGAGCTTATGCGGAGGGGGGGAGGGAATGATATCAAGCTCGACATGGTCCAAAGCCTGTCTCTTGGCTTTTGAGCATGTTAGATAACCAGTTACAGGGGGTGCCTGAAAGAATGTGGAAGATGGAGGAAGAGGGGAAATCGAAGGGGAGGAAGGAGTGGGGGTAAAAACGTGTAGGAATTTACAGGGTAAGTTCCTTAGAAAGAACACCAAAAGGACACCGCTCACAACCAGATCTCAAATCAATACACCAGTATTTTTGACGTGGTTAAAACCCTCAAAGTGCAAGGAGGGAAACAGTCCACGGCCTGTCCCAACGTGGGTACTACAGGCAATTTATTAATCAAAGAATGAAAATTTACATAAGCTTCTCTCATGCACGGATTACCCGAACAATGACCCTCCATGCGATTTAAATAGAACTCATGGACCAATCGGGTGTCAAGCCACGGATCAAGTGGCGGTAATACCGAGGTGAGAGTGAACTGTCGGATCACTACATATCGTGACCGTCGGATTGTAAGTTACAAAATGTACAACGGTAAAGAAACACACTTTACCTAACTCTATACCTAACTCTAAACTAGACCAAGTTGAACTTAACTATATCCTATGTGTCGGAATATCCTAACAAAACGGGTCTTGATGCAACATGGTAAAATATCGGGGGAGAGGCAGCAGAAATAGAGGCCGGACCCAAACCAAATTTTACTCTAGATGATATACCAAAAAGTAAACCAGATGTGATGATATCAATAAAAGGTGTGCAACAAGGAGAGGATGAAGTGAAGGGTAATCTCTTACCCGGAGAATGCGAGTCACCGGAGGTCGCCCGAGTTCGTGCTGGAGGCGGGGGAGGAGGTCAATGGGGAGGTTTGCCACGCTTTTTTAGAGTGGTCGATGGTGGGTCCGTAACCTTGTCTATCGAGGTCGTTTGCATCTCGGCCATCCCTTCTATAGGCTCCGTATTCTGAGGCTGCTCCTCCTGAATTAGGGACTCCTGTGCCACTGGTTCCTGAATCGGGGTCTTTTTGAAGCCCTTACCGTTAAGTGGACAATCTTTATACAAGTGACCCAACTTGTGACATCATCTGCATCTAAAAGGGACACCTTCGTAATCCAGTATCTACCTCCTTGTTGCATTCCTCCATTGAATGTTAATGTGCTCCAAAGGCCATCGGAGAGATCCAGGTGAACCTAGAGTCCTGGCAATAGCCATGCGCCTCGTACTCGGAAAAGAGTCATCATATGTGAGGTAGGTGCCAATGGAATTTCCAATCCACTTGAAAACATCCTCCATCCAGAAATGTAGACGTAGCCCTGGAAGGCGTACCCATATGGGTCCAGCATCGACCCTCTCCTGTTCCGGGTCAAACATAGGCATCGATCTTCTGAGCAAAACTGGTGCTTGATCAATGTGCCAGACTGTAGAAAGTACCTAGTTGGTGTGTGCAAGACAGCTGAACCGGAGTGCAAACCAACCTTTAACGAATGTTTCAACCTTTGGGGGATATTTTAGGTGATGACCCCAGACCTTTGAGGTCCATTGTTGAAGCTTTTCCACACTGAAATGTCTGTTGCGAACCCAAACAACAAGTACTTTCTCTGCAGTATCCATGAGTCCAGTAATTGAGTGTCCTCGGTGGTCAGGGGAGCAGATGAGACGAGTTCCTGTGCATCAGAGACCAGAAGGCGGTTGGACAAGGGTATACAGGAGGCGGATGAAGGAGGGTTTGATATCGAAACCGCTTCAAGGGTTTTTCGCTAGGGTTTGTCAAAGGATCCGCAAAAGCCAGAGTACGTGGAGAGAGTGGATGGGAGATGAAGTCCGGAAGCGATGGGGCGTCCTTAGGCAACGTCACAGAAGGTATGCCGGAGAGGGAGATGGGCGGAAGAGCATCAACTTCATCAGAGAGCTTGCTTTCGAAGGTAAAGTAACCCGCCGCTGTGGTCTTGGGTGTGTCCAGATGGGCACATCCTCCGAAGGATCCGCGGAATAATCAACCATCTCATCCATAACTGTCGAGACCGCTCGTTGACAACTGCCTTCAGGTTGATGCTAACAGGAACGGAGGTAGTAGGTGAAGTGAGGGAGGGTTGAAGAAAAAACAAACCACCTGAAGCTAATGAGTTGGTGGAGAGCCTATTTCCAGTTAAGGGTAGTGGAGAAACGGGGGGGAATGACATCAGAGCTGTTACGGGGGCAGGCGATGTCATACCGCAGAAACAGAGGGCTGCAGACGGTCTCTGCAGAGAAACGCTAACCCCGTTGCCATCAAAGTTTGGACATATATATGTTTTAATTTTAATTTATTATTATTTATTTTTAATTTAAATTTAAATTATTTATTTATTTATTTTAATTTATTTTGGTAATTATTTAATTTTTTTTTTTAGGAGGTTTTTATTTTTTACCTAAAAAAATGGGTTTAGATTTTTTTTTTTTGGTTTGATTTTTTTTCCTTAAGTTATATTTTTTTTGAAAATTTTTCATTTTTTGATATTTATTTATTTATCTTTGTTAGTTTTTTTTTTTTTTTTTACAAGTTAATTTTGGTTCTTTTTTTACATTTTTATGTTTTTTTTTACCAAGATAAAAATGACTAACATTTAAAAAAAAGTATCCACACTTAATACATTAGAAAATTTAAAGTGTAAAAAGTCCTCAAAACAAAAAGGGTTGATGCTAATTAACACTTTTCAAAATGAAGATGAAAATCACTAACAAAAAATAAAATGTTCATACTTGATACATAAAAAAATTTAAAGTGTAAAAAATAATCCCTCTAAAAAAAACTGTTGATGCTCCATCAACACTTTTCAAAATCAGCATGAAAATCACTAACATTTAAAAAAATATGCATACTTGATACATAAAAAAAATAAAGTGCTAAAAATATGCTAAAAAAAGGTGTATTATGAATCACCAGTTTTCAAAATCGAGTGATTTTTTGCAATCTAAAAAAATGGGTACTAGGTAATTTTCTCATTTGATCGGCAAACTATGTTAGAGGTTTTACATGTAATATATAGGATATGTTCGAGAGTATTGACCAACCTTGCAATGATGAAGAGTAATCCAAGAATATTATATGAATCTAATGCTTATTTTTCATATTTTTGTCTTCGCCATGGTGTGTTCACATGGTATCAGAGTTGGTATGTTCCTAACCCGCTCAATCTTGTTTGAGCCACCAGTTTTTATGGCCTTTTTTGTGCATGCCAATCCTACACCTTTGATTTAGATGGCTTGGCATTCTATCTCTTTTATTATTGCAGTGCACTCATTTTCCACTATAATGTATCTATATAACTCTCTCAGATCTTCCATTTCCCCTGCAAATTTTGTGTCAATTTCGTTTCATGGCACTATTTTTGGATGTACGTTATTTTGGCCCATTTGCAAGTGCGACCCCCAATACCAACTAGCATTTTCCAAATTGCACAACCCACCTGCTATACATGCACCACAATCTCCAAGTCACGTGGCTAGTAGATTCACTATTTTATTTTTAACTGCAGTGAACAGGTAAAAACACAACGTTCCAACATTCAATTCAGTGATTACAACGAAGAATTGGAGCGTATGTTGTGTTCAATCACAAATTGTGCGCTATGTTGGAGTGTCATTTATTGGGAATGGAGCATTGAAACTCCTGGTTGGTTTTTCTATTCTTCGATTGAAGCTCGAGGTTTATATGTGAAATTGTATTGACATTGATTCATTATGCAATACTCTTGCATTGGTTTTTGTGTTCATGATATACTTTGAATGGTTTCCATTCAAGTTTGTTGAAGCACTTGGCCTGAAGCTCCTTCGCTAACAAATTTGTATTGGTTGTTATCTTTTCCCTAATATGATCACACCAGAATAAGCACACTTCTATGGAAATCTTGTAGTGGCTTCTCTACGAAGAGTTTAATCACCAAATTATACTTTGAGCTTGTCTTCAAATGATTTTGAGGGCCGTTCCATTGTGACTGGTATAACATAATGCGTTGAGTCTCTGTGTATGGAGTATCAGTTGTTGTGAGACATGGGGCACATTCCTTGCCAAAAGGATTTTATTAAATCATGAGGTCCCTCTTGCATCCTTAAATTCCAATCCCACCTTGCATTGGTTATGCAAGATTGATGTCTCATTTTGGAATGTGAAGTGTCAGGGTTCAAATTGATTTCAATGAAGAAGGCTGAAAGAAAATTGCTATAATGGTAAGGCAGTGGGACAAGTGAGTTTCCCTCCATGTGGATAAGATATCAAGGATTCAAGCAGACTGATTGTAGCGTATGTGGAAGTGCGTGAATTAATTCCCATGTTTATTTTTGGGTTACCACATTCAATTTAAATAGTGATGCATTTTTCCAAAAGACTGAGAGAAATGGATGAGGCACGACTGGTAATAAAATTTCCATTATCAGAAGCAAAACCGACCCCTGTTAGTCATAACTAAGAGCGAGAAAAGAGAAAATAGGAAGATGAATTTTGGAGAATCTAGCGACAAGCATATAAGAATTCCCTTACAGGAAGTTTCCATCGAACCATCTGTGATTGGAAATTTGTATTAGGAATTATCATGAGTTGTTGGGGACGAATAGAGCTAGTACTGCCTCCACCTGCATAGAGGTGTAACACAAATATTTGCCTGGTTCATCATTGAGAACGTCACCACACAAGCATGTATGGTCTAGATCATTATTGTGGTTTCCCAGATAAGCAACATTATTATCTCCAACTCTACTATAATTATTGTGTATAGCCTCCATCGACTAGCATAGGAAGATTCCATCAAGGTGAAGATTGTTTCTTTGGAATATTGGTTACATTGTTGTGATTTGCTCAAGTATTGCATGAAGTCGGTAGAAATAGGGTTGGGCGCCATATTGTTTTGGCACGTTGGATGATTATGGAGTGTTCATAGCTTATTGAATTTGGTCTTATAGATTGCAACATAATATACTAATTATAAGCTGCAACAAACTTGGCTTGGTTTTGGTGCACTGAATACATTTGACTTTACCGAGAATTGTGGCAAGTTTTGGGTTGATTGCTGGTAATATTGCTAATCTTGAGTGTATTTTGGCCATTGTGTAGAATTATCTCTGAACATTTTGTCCAACAAGGTATCTTTGTTTATCATTGCAACCACTTTAGCCATGTAATTCGAGAGATTCACTTGATATGTTCAATGAAAATGACCAGAATTAATATAGTATTGGAGTTCATGAAAAATTTGATACTATGTTATGTTGATGTTATAGTCAAAATCAGCAAAATCAATCTTGCTGATATTCAAATTTGTCTTCAAAATGCACAGGAAAAGATTGATTTTCTACAACTAGAATCTCAACGTCAGCGAGAAAGAATTAAAACATAATAGTTGTCATTCTAAAAA